>VUQS01076128.1:3354-18718 GCA_015108495.1 Heterochromis multidens
TGCTTCTGAGGACAGTTCATTGAGGGCACACAGCCACTTTCTAAATTGGCTTTTGATTCATTTCTAATCTGGCAAGGTCTAAATACTGCCTTTGGATCAGGGTTTCACGAGCTATGTCCTGAAAATAGAGTGAAAAACAAGCGGAATCAACCATGTCTGTGTTTGTTTGGCCTACTCCGTTCAGGGCTCTTGCAAAATGTAACCAGCGTGGCATTGACAAAGATTACGGTCCCACAGGCCACAGTGGGTGTGCAGAAAAAAAGTGGCCTCGCTCTGGCAGCTGGCACTGAAACATATATACTTAGGCACAGTGGCATACGCTGGCGCACAGCTGCATACACAGACACACTCAGACATACACACGCACAAACAAATGGAGTAAGAGAGGAAGACTTGGATAGCGTCAACAAGGGGAAAGTCTAAGTCCAGACATTTGTAGTAAGTGTTTGACTCAACCCCTCATAGACACTTCTAATGGAGTTGGCTCTGCCTCCACCCTTCACCCTGGATCCAGCCAAGATGGAACGCCACCATCTCACTCTCACTCGCTCTGTCTTGATCGTTTCCTCTGTCTTTAGACACAAAATAGTGGGAATGGGAAGTTAATGATATAAAAACCATCACACTGTCTCTTTAAGTGGGGATTAGAAAAAAAGAGGAGTGGAGGCCAAGGGAGAAGGGGGGGCTGTGATGAGGAGGGTAAAAATAAGAAGCCCGGCAGGAGCGGCACTGCAAGGTCACCTCTGCTGTAGTGTCGGGCCTGTCGGATCGAAGGCATGGCTAAGGGGTTGCTGTGGTACGGTCCGGTCTCCCAGGAATGCTTCAGGAAGATCTCCTGCCATACCTGAGGCAGCCGCTCATTTATCTGGAATGCTGCGCTCCGACTGCTAACGACCAGCTCAAATTGGACTATTTTTTCCCATTTGTCAGTTGGCCAGCTGCACTGGCTCAGCTGCGCATCTGTGTGGAGGGAAAGCTTTGGACAATGAAAGTTCCAAACTCATTTTTCTCACTTCTCTTCATTTTGTGTCTCTCTTCTCACAGTTGGGAGAGTTTTCAGTATTGTTGCCGCCTGTCAGTCTAAGTAAGTCTCCCCTGGTGCAGTGTTAATGGAGACAAGTGCCTTTGGCATGTGGCAAAGCATTTACTTTGACATTATGGAGGCCCCTACACAGCAGGAGTCCTCAGTATGACTTGTAATCTGGCTGTTGCTGAGTATAGTTAACATGCATGTACATTTTCTCCAGTGGCAGAGTTTAATGTTTTAACTAATCAAAAATCAGTTTCTCTGTTTGGACAGCTGGATTTAAAATCATTTTGGACATAGTTGAGAACATAGCCATGTACAGCAGTGGACAAAATAACAGCAATTTCTTTAATATACTCCAACAAGTACTGTACAAATGAAAACATCGACAATTATCTGGTCTAGATGAGTTAATAATAACTGCAAAGCTATGTGTTATATTGTACTGTACTGTGCTGTGCTTATTTTGGTTTTTTTTTTGCACTGTATTTCCAGTAGAATCAGTATATTTTATCAGCAATATCATGAAACATAGAATATGTTTATAATTTTAAATATAACATGCTGTTTGGTGACAGAATATAGCTGTTTCCAAACTAGAAGAACAACAGTACCTTCTTTGTTCATTAAGATGAAATGAGAGCGTTTTCTGCAACATTTTTATCATTTAAATGAGTTTCATCAAATAGGTCATTAATATGGAAATTACCTTCCTTTAGCTTTATTACAATCCCTTTTCAAGTACAGCAAAAGGCCAAATGTTACTGTAGGTTCATGGTGACTTTTTATTTTCCATGTTACTTCCAAATGTTTTCTTAGGTTACTAGAGAGATTATTATCCTGCTTAGCACAGTAAATGCTTCTAATATTTTTTTTTTACCATTGTATAGACAAGGTATTCAGTAGCTACTGTGTGAGTTCAAGTTTTAAAGAAAAGAAAATACTGTAACTTCACTCTAGGATTCAAGCAAAAGACTAATGCAGTTACCTTAAAAAAGAATCACTGTACAGCTGAAATTAGCTCATGACCTGAACAAAACATAGTGTTATATGTTGCATATTTTATTTTTAAAAAAGAGAAAAAGTATGATATACATTAGTTTGGATTTTAGTTGAAAAGTTGGGAATACACCTTCCTCACCCATACCACTCAAACACTCACCTTTACCAAAAGTACTTTGATTATACCTGTCATTATCATTATCTGTCATTTATATCATGGGCCACAGCATAGCTTGGTAATGTTCCTCCAGTGCAGAGGAGAAACCACTGACCGGTCAGGAACTGGCGGAGGCAAGTCAGTCTGACAAGGTGTGAAAAGAGTCATGATCTTCTTCTCTCTCGCTCTCAGATCTCACTTTGATGGACTGCTTTGTAGTGCAAGGAGCTGAGCAAGTGCTAAGCTACATTACAATATATGGCGTGTTTGCCCAGCAGGTGCCATTTCCCTCTCTGCCATAATATGAATCGCTTTGCATTTCAGCCACGCTGAATGCCAATGTCAGCTTAAGCATGTAACTCACAGACCTCTTCTTTAAACACTTCCTGCTCCACCTGGGAAAAAGAAGCAGTAATATGCTGCTTGTTCAGCTAAAGTTTTATTAGAGCGAGAATCTTAAAGGGTCAGATCAACAAATGAAAAATAAATAAATAAATAATAATAATAAACATATCCAAGTCACCCACATTTGTGTGGTATTCAGTCTTATATAAATTTGACTGTTAATTATATACAGGCAGATGTCAAATTAAAGGAACAAACAACGTGACGATTCTACAAGACACAGAAACTCCACCGGAGGAATGGAGCAGCATTCTTGCAAACAACATTCCCTCACTCTGTGTTTTGATGATTGTGGTGGAGAGCGCTGTGTAACTCTCTCACGGTTGTTCAACTGGATCTAATGAATGAAATCTAATGACTATGTAGGCCAAAGCATATGATTTCCATCATTTTCATACTCATCAAATCATTCAGTGACCCCTCATGTCTTATGGATTGAGGTATTGTTATTCTGGAAGAGACCACTCCAGTCAGGTTGAAATGTTTCACAGTGGGATAAAGATGATAACTCATAAAAATATAGATTAGATAGTATAGATTTGAAGTGACCGTGGCCTTTATGGGGAGAAATGTACCCAATCCATGTGAGCAAAATACACCCACAGCATCACAGAGTCAACAGAACCCCTAAGTGTATGGGTAAAGGAGTTCAGGTTATTCCATTAATTTGAAAAAAGAAAAAAGAAAAAAACTATCTCCAAACATGTACAACATGGTGAAATCATACCCGAATTGTCTAAGTGGCCAGCAAACCCCAAGAGGTAAATGAGAAAATGTGTTTTTGAACCAGTGCTTTATTGTTCTGAGCTACGGGGAATCCTGTTCAGTCCCTACTGTTGTTTATCTCAGATGCATATGGCGCTTGTTGACAGCCCAGCTGAAATACTGTCTGTCACTTAGTGGGCATTGCAAAATAAAGGGACACGTTATGTGGAACATCGTAATGCACAATTGAACTGTGATATGTGATGACAGGACAAAGCCACTGAACACACCTATGACTGGCTCTAGGCTACTCTGCAGAGGCAGGTGAAATGCCTTAGCAATTGTTGTTTAATGTTTTGTGGTATTCCTCCTTGCTTGTTGTTCAACAGTTCAACTGAGCAACACTCCAAACACAAAAGCTCCTGTTACCTCTGTGCTGTTTGTTTGCATTGGTCCATTTTGCAAGATGTGGTTTAGGTGTAATGAGGGAGTGTGGAAATGGTGCTTAATACTGAGCATCAAGGTTAATGAAGTCAATGTGCAATTAACTGAAAGCAGACCTTAGTTGCACAATGACTTGCTCACCCTCTTTGATAGTAACACTGCCCCTTGTTTACCTCTTAGATTCCTTATATTCTGCTCCTTTGCCACGTCTCCATCAACTTTGATGTCAATAACTCACCGCAGGATCCTCACAGATTAATTAATATGATAAAAAATAATAAGGGGTAAATTTCCACTAGATGAATATAGCTCTTCTCAAGTTCAGGGAAAAGGCCAAGATTCTTTCAACATTCTGTAGGTGTTTACCAAATAATCCCACACAACAAGTGAAGCAGAAACTTAATTGTAACTAATTAGCTCCCTAGAGGTTTAATTGGATCTGCATTCTTTATTCCCTAGTTTACCTGCAGTATGTAAATCCTGCTTCCATGTTGAGGAGGAAAAAAAGAGAAATGCTAGGGTATGGAAGGGCTCTGTAAAGGGAGACTGAATTAAGTGAAGTTGAAAATCAGTCTGTAACAAGCTTAATTTCTGTCTTGTCTGGCTCTCTTCACCCATTCAGCAGCCTAGAGCCGTTTCCAGCCTGTGTAATTGAATGTGCATTCACTAATGGTAGAGAACACGACTCATCTCTGAGGTCAGGTAATAAGAAGGCTTTGTTCTTTGTTCAGATGAGTTGCTACCTCTGGATTGAAAGTGACTTTGTCGGCATTCTTATTGTTGTGTGGAAACCTTTCTTGAACTCGACTGGAGAAAATGAGCAACCTGCTTCTGTTTTGTTTTTTTATGGCATTCCTTTGAGGGAACGCAGTTGTTTCTTTTGCATGATTTTACTTAAAATGATGAGGCTCAAACTGGAGCACCACCATCTGTCCACCTTGACATTGAGGTACACTTTTCTGGGCAATGGCCCTTTATGTTTTAAGGTTCATCTGCACTGTCCCAGACTGGGAGTCCACTGGTGGGGTATTGTTCAATTTCCTCTTGACAAATTACATGATGGGTTAAAGGTTAAACGAGCTCTGCTACTGCCAAAAGAGGATATTACTGGTTTTTTTTTTTTTTTTTAAATCTTGCTCAAATCGCCAACAGGAGAACACAATGAAGGCCTATTCATCCTAGACCTTCAGCTCCAGTGCTGACAGTACTGTCCATCCTGTTTTGTTTCTATAGCAACTGCAACTCTTAACTTGGCCTTACCAAGCCTGAACATAGTATAGAGTTGCTAAACTAGTAGAAAACAGATGTCAGTAGACTGCTTGCCAGATCGACTCCAAAGTAATTTTTGTTACACAGCTTTCTTCCTTTTCATAACACTTCATCAACAATTCCCCTTCAAGTAGGAAACAAGAAAGGTTTAAATTTAATTTTGCTGTGAGAATTGACCTCATACAGAAGTCTTTCTAATCAAGCAGGCATTGCCAACCATGAAAAAATACATTTGGTTAAAAATCTGTGAAGTTCTGTTTCTGCCTTGAGTGTGTTTGCAAACACCACAATAAAACAAGGTGGAAAAGAAGGCGCACAGAAGGTTGCAGTGGTAGTAGAGACAGGAACAGGGTGTGGAGCATTCAGCCTCAGAGGGTGTTACATCACCAGACTTTTCCCCTTTTCCATCAGGCCACACATACATCATCACAGTGAAGAAAAAAAAACAGCATTCACAGGACTTTGGTCTGAAATATTTTGCAGAACTTTGGGCGAAATGTTTGGTTATGAAAATCATCCCATTTTGATATGAATTTTAAACTATATGTTTGTTGCTAATAAAAGTTGAATATCAGGAAAATTATTTTTTTGTAAATTAATTCAAAAAGGTAAACTTTCATATATTCGACATTCATCACATGTAAAGTTAAATATTTTAAACCTTTTTTGTTTTAATTTGAATGATTATGGCTCATAGTTAATGAAAGTCAGAAATCCATTATTTTAAATTAGCAGAATATTTCATTTGAGGTTTGAGTAAATTACTATTCAAACAGTATATATGCCTTGTAGCGCCTTGCAAAAAAGTTGCAAAAGCATCAGGGATGGCTGCAGTCTTGGATTGTTAAGAAGAGTCAATCCAAGAACTTGGAAGAGCTTCACAAGGAATGAATTGAGGCTGGTGTCAGTGCATCAAGAGCAATTACACACAGACATCTGCAGGAAAGGAGCTACAACTGTTGCAGTCCTAATATCAAGCCACTCCTGAACCAGAGACACTGTCAGAAGCATCTTACCTGGGCTAAGTAGAAGAACTGGACTGATGGTCAGTGGTCCAAAGTCCTCTTTTCAGTTGAAAGTAAATTTTGCATCTCATTTGGAAATCAAGGTCTTTGAGTTTGGAGGAAGAGTGGAGGCACAGAATCCAAGGTGTTTGAAGTTTCTGCACTTTGTGATGATTTGGGGTACCGTGCCATCTGTTGGTGGTGTTAGTCCACTGTGTTTTATCAAGTCCAAAGTCAACCTTGCTGTCTACCAGATGATTTTAGATAGAAGATTTCATGCTTCCATCTGCTGACAAGCTTTATGGAGATGGTGATTTCCTTTTGCAGCAGGACAGTGCCAATACTACTACCAATTTTTTTGCTCACCATGTTATTAGTGTGCTTGATTGGCTCCCCAACTCGCCTGACCTGAACCCCAAAGAGAATCTATGACGTACTGTCAAGAGGAAGGTGAGAAACACCAGACCCAAAAACACAGACAAGCTGAAGGCCACTATAAAGCAACACCTCAGCAGGCCTGATCTCTGATTTCTGTAATGGTTAATCTACCAGTATGTGCAAAATCTTTAACTTAAATTACATTTTTAATGAAATTATCGTTGTTATCCATGAATTTTCAAATTTGCCATTTTACAAAAAAGCTGAAAAAATAATAAAGCACATTATTTTTTTATCAAGATGCCAAATTTCAGTTATTTACTTGCATTCCTGAACCGAAAAATTAGTTTTAGTGGTTGAATGTTGTGCTTCTGGACTTCTCAGAGAAGTCCAGTGTGTTGGCTCAAATTTGGGTATAAAAATGTCAATTCAGTTTATTTGCCTAATAAATAACAATATAATTTTCAGTTTTAAAGACGTTTTTGACAGATTTCTAAAATATTTGTGTTTTCTTGTTTTTATGACAGGTGGTTTAATAAATTTGTTAAGCACTATAGACAGTGCTTGGATGTGATGCTTAGTATCTTGTCTGTATATATTGGATGAAAACTGAGCTATCCATCCACAAACTGACCAAACTCCAAAACTTTCATGTGACAGTGCAATTGAATCTGAGCAATAATGGATAAAAGTCTGTGTCTACAGTATAAATGTAACTTTACACATTTGAGACTCCAACAGTAAAAATGCTCTCTAAATGTTGAGTCTATCTTCATATTTTAAAATACAGCTTGCACATTATAATGTTATTTTACTTCGCCGCACAAGAGAAAAGGAAACCGTAACAGCTCTGCCACAGTGTCAGTGTCTTAACATGGCTCACAAATTGTAATTGTAATTTTGACAGCAAAATGAAAGGTTTAACACTGTGGTATAAAACAGATCCAAAATAAAATCAGTGCACATTTCTTTTTAAGACACATTTCTAACCAGAAAAACTGTTGTGTGTAAAAGAAAAATGTAGAGAAATTTTACAATAATTTTGTCTATCAACACAAGCTTGGACAACTACGTGCTGTTTTTTGCTTTCAGATTTTCTGAACTTGGAGAAATTGTTCAGTTAAATTTGTAGGACTGCAAGTGGTTTGAACTATGTGTTTCAAAAGTCTCATTTTGAGCACCTTGTTGAAACAGTTGGTCCCGCTGTACCTTTATTTTATTTGTTAAGTATTATCATAGTGATGTGTACTTGCACTGAGCTTTTAATTCGGGGAGATTGTGTGACAGCCAAAATGTTTACATGAAATTTTAGGTAGGCTTTTTGGTAAAATAATTCTATTAATTATTATTATTGTTGTTAGTGGTAGCAAAGTAGGGTTGGTAGTAGTAGAACTAGCAGTGGAAGTAGTATATTCTGCAGATGAGCCTGGCACCTTCAGTGACAGTTGTGTCATGCCTGCCTGAGAAGGTTCATCATGAGCTCTAGCAAAGCATGTCAGGCATGCAGGTGAAAGACTGGAATGTGATTAGTCTGTCCTGCAGGATTGTGATAAGAGGCCACAGTTCATGCATATCAGTGAAGGAGGAACTATTTGACTCAACTCTGAAAAAGTGATACTTAATAAAGACTTGCTAAAAAAGTAAGATATATGTTCAAGGCAGTCACCTTTCATTCGCTAATTGAGCTGCTAAGTTTGATTGGGTAGTACATGCTCCTAAAGAGGATTTTCCTCTGCTATGAATGTCAATACCTGGTGATTTTTTTTAAGTCATGTATTCTACACATTGCTGATAGCAAACAGTCTGCCTTTGCCTCTTCTTGAAAATAATGATGGACCTCAGAGTTCATGCATAATGCAAAGGCTGTGAAAATAGTGTTTCCTGAGAGCACACAGCACCGCCTTTGGACTTAAGTGAAATATAACCTGAATTTGACATTTTCTAATATCCTACACCAAACTTTTTGTTTCAAAGAGATAGAGGTGGTAATTGCTGCACCAGAAGAAAGACTGCCGATTCTTCTGGGTATTGTGGGTGACTGTGGGGACAAGGCAAGATTGGAACATGGTAATTGCAAAGACAAGGGCTGAGAATAAATGGGGGAAAAGAATTCTTTACTGTCAGACAGAGGAAGGTCAGAAGCACAAGTGTATGACATCTATGCATGTTACAGTGTGTTATTCACAATGCACGCAAGGGACTGATACCTTTTCTTAGATATCCACTTCACTGCTTTGTTTCTGACAAAGAGAGGAGATGATCTCTGCTGAAGTTCCCCCGACTACACTGAACTAACAGGATGTGATACAAGATGCAAGGATGAGAGCAGAGCTGGGTCACAGTGAATATCAGAGCAAGCTACAGTATGCTTCTTTTTTCCCTCCTCCCCAAATCATTATTTCATCATTTGATTAATGCTTCCCCGGTGTTGACAGAATGCTTATACATTTCCTCAAAGATGAAAGACAAACAGCAGCAATTTATTTCTCCAGATTAGATATTGATCACAGATGGTGTGCTGGGGATCAGATATCTTCTCTGAAGAATGAATGTCAAATATTAAGCATCACAACTTTTTATTTTCTCCCCTGTTTTTTATTAAAAGGTGCTCCTCACAAACATATCACAACACAATGACTTTTCTGCACTGTTAATAGAATGTGTCTACTCACTGTTGGTGATTCTCAAGCTATAATTTAGTATCTTTGACATGATCATTTATGATGATCGCTGTTTGTGTCTTGTCTTAGTAATGTTTTTTTTTTTCTCAATAGTTCTGTCCCATTTAGGGACTTAAGAGAGTGGACAGACAGTCAGTTGACTGTGGCCAGAGGCACAGCACAGTGCACAATCAAGAAAGAATGTCAGTGGGAAATAAATAGGACCAAGATCCCAAGCAGCTTCCTTGTGTACAGGCTGTAGGTTTGGAGCAATCCCTGTTTCTTTAACAAAATTAAAATAACTTTAAAACAAACGTTCATGATTAAGATTAAGATTAATAGCAGCCCATATACTCCCAGTAGTACAAAAAACTTATTGGTCTATCTCAGATGATGGGCTCACTGAAAAGAGAGAATTAAAAACTGTCAGTGAGAAAATACAGATAATGGTAGAAGATTTTCATAGTCGTCTACCATCAAGAAGTCTTCTTCTTATTAATATAAATTTTGTCAGTTTACAACACTCCACTATTTTTTTTTCTACAAAAATAATGGATTGTTGTATCACTGCAACCTTTACGCCGGATGGGGGGGCTAGACCAGGTTTCAGCCTGAAATATACACACAAATAAAAATTAGTAAAAGACTCTTCTAAGAAGGTAGAGCGAGGTCTAGCTCAAAACCAAGACAATTAGTAAAGGAATCAATTACCACGGAGTTTCCAGAAGCCTTGAGATACCAAAGTATTTATTTTAAGTTGCCTCTTTAATCTATTCCAAGTGGCTGGAGCAGAAAACATTGGGAAACGCTTTGTTTCCCATACCTGTCCATATGTTGCAGATGTGTTTGAGAGAACAATTGTGAGACAATGGTTGTGGTACTACGCTGATTTCTGAATCCAAACTGGCGCAAAATAGTACTAGCATGAGGTCGCTCAAGTGTTTCAAGTTTTTATTGGCCTGCAGATGTTCAAATAGGAGACATTGACACCTTTTAACAAAGTCGTAAGGGTACTCGATTTACACACCATAGGATTCTCATTTGCAACAAGGGTAAGAAATGGGCCTGAGATCAGCACATCCATTTAAAAAAAAAAAAGGCTCTATAGATCCAGGGAAACACGTTTTTGTTGCATCTAATTTTGCTAAGACTTTGTGTTACCTCAGTGAATAAGAATGCCCTAAATCCAAAAAACTTTGAACTTCAGTCACATAGTCGGTGACTGATTCATTCAGATTAAATACCTCTGTATTTTAGACTCTTTACGTCATGTTGTCATAAACCGATTTAAAAGACATTGCTAAATAAAATCAGACATATAATCAGTTTTAGAATTTATTTTCGTGCAGTGGCTATGGACACACCACACAGTGAATAGGTGTGTGTGTCTTTATGTATGAGATAACAGCAGTGAAGTCACTGTTGCCCAAAGGGAGCATAAACACCTTGAGTCACTCACAGACTCCACAGACAGATGGGAGTAAACAAACAATTATGTTCTTGTGTATATGTCACACCATAAATGGGGGTTTAGCTGCAGTACAGGAGAAATGAATCCACTTGAATTTGGATGACTCTTGTGTGACCTGTTCACTTGAGGATTTCACGTAGAAAGTCAGGAGATTTATTTATTTTTAATTTTCTTTTTCTTTCGCTCTTCTTTTTTTTTTGTGGTACAGTGGCTGTCTAAAAGGTTTAATTTGTTTACCCTTACAGCTAACCGTCTCCCAGTTTGACCACTATTTGCTGAGTGCTTATCGTCATATCCCAAATTACCTTTCTCTGTATTCACCTTTTATTCCATACAGTCAGAGAAAAAACACTGTTGCTTTGTGTTTAGTGCCAGTGTGACAGCCTGGTGTGAATTATCTCACTGTTTCTGTCAGCGTAAAACAAATAGACAGAAGAGCGAGACATCAATTACTGTAGCTACTCCTGGGGAAAATAAAAGCACTGGAATCTAATGAGTGTATTACATTTACGTGCTGTTATATAATTTATGCCCTGTTAACCCATCCATCACCTCCGTGCATACAGTTAACTACAAGCTGAGATCCCAGTGCGGTTTAGCTACAGGAAAAAACAAAAAACAAATCACCAAATAGCATTCATATGCACTGCATACCAGAAATGCTCCTTAAAACATTAAATGTTTTGTATGCATTCCTCTCATAAACATTAGTGTTTATTTGCGTATCCTTTCATTTCATGCAGATTTTAACCCTGAATTCCTGAAGTAATGCTTTTGACTTTGAAAAGCTCCTACACATCAGAGAAACACAGCTGATGATCCGCACTGCGAGCTGTGCTGTGAGTCACTGAGGCTTAGCAGGATCTACTGCTCTGACTCAGACATGTGCTGCCAGGGATAAAGGCTTTCTCCCCCACTTTTATTGTCTCACTGCCACAATGCTGCCTCAGACAGCCATCTCCAACCAAATCATCATCCCACAGAAAACATAACTTGTCCCCAGAGTCTGTTACCTCATGAACACAGGCCAATCAAACTGCTGACTGCGATCTGATCACTTCAGTGAAATTTCCAGGGGAATATCTCAGGTTTTCGTATTGCGTTAGGTGACTGTCAGGCGAGAGGTGTCTCTGTGACGTTTGTTAACATTCTGAAGCTGAGCCAGCTGCTTTAACAAAGCTGGAAGTCCAGTGTTAGATTTGACAGTAAGAAATGCACCATCTGGACTCTGAAAATGAAGTAAAAGATCTGCTCCATGTGCATCACTTTGGTCAGTGTTTTCTAAAATAAACTGACTACACATATTTGGCACTGAGAGAAAAATATTACATAGCAGGGCACAACAAGTTGGGTAAAACTAAAACAGTAACTGATTTATATAGAGCTCTCAGGGGAAAAAAAAAAAAAAAACAGGACAATTAGTAATGCACACTATATGTCATTTTTTCCCTCAGACTGACATTTCTTTCTGAAGTCTTCCCGTTTGCCTCTATCATTTTCTCCCCAACCAAGAAATCCCTTTCACTTGTTCCGTTTTATCATCACCGAAACTCATTCAACACGTCCGCTCATAGGCATTCAATTTTTTCTTTATTTATGTATTCCACTTTTTATTCGGAATCACATGTTAATGAAGAGCGTCATTATCAACCTTAAATATTTAATTTTCCGCTCTGTGTCTGCTTCCGAGGGAGGCTGAGTGGAAGAGCAGCAGCAGTGGCGAGGGGGGGAGGATGGAAAGAGTCTGCTGTAGCATCAGCCATATCTGCATCCGCTGCTTTAAAGTCGGCTTCAACCAAAGCAGAAGTACAGCAGTGTTTTTCCACATCAACTCCATCTGAAGTATAGTTACAAGCCTCCATTTCTAGACAACCTAAGATTTAAGACTTGTTGTAACTACACTGGCCAATTTTTGGAGGCAAGCTCCAGATTCTGCTTCAGTATCTCTCTTTGCCCCATAGCCCCATCTTTAAACTTCATCCCCAGTCCCAGCATTAGCTCCAGAGAGGCTGAGTGCCCTTGTGATAAGGTGTGAGGCCTGTCTGCCTCTGACTGACAAGCCTGCTCTCACCATGCCAGTGCCTGCTGCTTGATAAGAGAAAATGTCAGCATGATTTTGGGAAATGTCATTTATCGCGGCTTTCTGGCCGTGTCTGTAACCCAGACTGATTATGGTTGCTGGACATTTATATCACTGGGGGTGGCTTGGAAAATTGTACAAATGCTATGTTTTTCTGTGATAACACACTTAATATCCCTTTTGCTGTAATGGATTTGATTTTGTTCCCTTACCTCTTCTTCCCTTGTCTGAATTGACGCAACATTAGATGCTGCACTTGCTAGTTTATTTTATGAAGCATGTATCAGACACCATCAAAGTGTCTGGCGTGTGGAGGCGTTTAGATCAGGGATTCACTCCACAGCCAGACAAAGACTTCCACCATTCTCTGTATTGTGTAGAAGCTATGAGTTGAAGTGTTTGCCGTGTTTGTGGTACAAGTGGAGCCCCAGATTTAAGTGACAATCTGCTAGTCTTTGTCAGAGTGTGTGTGTCTGTGTGTGTGTGTGTACGTGTGTGTGTGTGGGCTGCGTGGTAGATAGAGGACATCTTGCTGTATTATTTAGAAAGACAATCCTCCCCAAAGATGAGTGGGTTAACAGGAACCATTAATTGGTTTAGCAGGATCATATACACTCTAGTTCCGGCTTAGCTGCAAGGAAGAAAATGCTCGATTTCAGATGTATTCAAAAGCTTCGGCTTGTTATTATTTTTTTCACACTATAAACCCTCTTACTGTGAAGATGGACTATTTACCGTTCGTTTTTTTGCCTTAGGTTTTGATTTGTGGATCCAAGATGAAGCAGAGCTGAGTTTGTACTCACATCATCACTTTTAATGTTGGATTCAAAACCCAAGCTATCATATATTATTCAGAGAGTTTGCGTCTTCTCTCCGAAGCACTTCACTATAGTACTGTACCTCAGCTTTGCTGCTGCTGATTCTTGGAGCCATTCTGTTTAGAGGAGGGTCTATGATTCAGTGCTGTATATTTTTTTTCCCTCATTGTTGACTCAAAGTGACATTTGTGGGACACCCTGATAAAGCAATTCTTCCTGCTGCTTAGACCAGCCCAGTATTTTCAACAGATTTTCTCATTCATTTGTATTCACTTCTTTTTTTTTTTTCAGGGAGACCCTGGCTGCCTTTTGTGATCCACAGCCCCAAAGTAGACTGAGACAGGAAGAAGTGTCTTTAACATGGGCTCCCTGGCAGCCTCTCGGGAGCTTAGGGAGAGTGTTGTCCCCCCACTCTTAACCAAATTTATTGCTAGTCTGACTGTGAAAATCTAACAAAGGCACGGGCCCACAGTTCCTGGTATATTTGTCAAATCACTGCACCTGTGAGAGTCCCTGTGCAAGATAAATTCTAGGTTGGAGTGTTTGTCCAGGAATAAATCTCTCTTTTTCCATTGTCTTTGTTTGGGTGAGATGTAGGCAGCGAATGAGCTTTCCTCTTCACGTGAAGTGGAGTTGGTGAAAGCCATGATAAATGGTGCTCTTTGTTGACACCTTCATTGGGTTATTTATGGCTCATTAATTGAAGTGAAAAGGAGACTTGTTGGCGCAGCAGGGGAAGGCGGTACCAGGCCTCCGTGGCTGTGCCTCAGAGCGACCCACAGGCTTTGGGGGAGAGCAAGTAAGTAAGGTAGTGAGGGTAAGGCAGCCATTCCTCTCTCACTTTTGTCAGTTTCCTGTTTGCTGTCGATAGAAGGGGAAAAACCTGTTCGCTTGGAATGGATGGGGAGTGAAAGAGGAAGGCGAGCAAGAGAACAGCCTCCACCTGTTCCAATCGACCCCTTAATATTTCAGTTTGCACACACAAACCTAATGTGCGACAACCCTGCTTACCTTAAATAGTGAATATAAAGAAAATTTTCAAATCTGTTCACATTTAGAGTAGCTCAGGGACACTTCAAATTATAAATGGTCATGAGAAATGCGTTTGTTGCCAAGCTTCAGTGGGCAAAAAAATCTGGATGTAGTGTATGTATTGGCACAGCTGCGCTCAGATTTTGTCTGAAGTTTACAATACTTCGTCTTTTTCACCCCAACACAATTTCCTTTGAACGCTTTAAGTCTTCCAAGGAGAAAGAGCCACTTCAGACATAAGCTCATGAGCACACTTGATTAACAAGTGGATTAACTATGCTCGTTTCATGGGATGATGTACCTCAAAGCACTTCAAAGGCCATGCCGAGTGCCCATGAGGTGCAGTAATGAGGGGTTCTTCTACACAACGACAAATTTGGTGGCCTCGCTTCATGTGAACCTGATCATTTTCTCATTTTGTGTGCGCTTGCTCTTTTCTGTCTCCTGCTCTCTGCCACTCTGTTTCTCTAGCTTCCTCTTGCGCTCTTTTTCCCATTTTTTTTCTCTCCGTCTCTCATCTCCTTCTGCCTTTTCCATCTCTCCCCTTAGATTTCCCTTCATTGATCCCCCCTTATTTTCAGCTGAGTTGAGAGTTAAGATTCTTTCTCTGCCGTGCACTACATTTTTATTCTCACTCCTGATTATCTGCAGCCATTATTTACGCCTTTAACATTGTTTGTTCTTTCAGTATAAACTGAAGAAATGATCATCTGGAAGTTGCCAAGCTTTTTGGTGTCCTTGAACTGTTAGCCCAGGTTTGACTCCAGTAAAGCCTACTTCTGACATCTCAGTGCTGTCACAGCTGTCAGTCACCTTTCAGTCACGCCCATGTCCTCCAACACTTCTCCATCTTTCAACACCCAGGCTTCCGCCTTACTCTCTATGAGGGGAACATGTCCTGGCCTGTCATAC
>VUQS01076128.1:23151-76023 GCA_015108495.1 Heterochromis multidens
GGCGCCTTTCCCCCCCCCCCCCCCCCCCCCCCAGTCTTAATGACTAACCAGAATGAGAAGTGGAGGAGAGGAAGAGCCTGGAAGAGCCTGATTTGTTCTGCATGCTAAATATGGCCTGTAATCTTTATTCCTCTGAGTGCCTTATTAAAAGTGAAAGGAAGATGAAATCCCACCAGCCAGCCCATCCTTTCTGCTGTTTATTAGAGGGGCTTTTCCTCTGTTAATATTGAGGTTATGGTAACCTTAGTGGTGATAGATGCATCTTGCGACTTCAGGTAATAATAGCAATGATTGATTCCCACCTGAACCCTGGAGGTGTAATCTAGCAGGATGGAAGAGATAAAGTGGCAGCCAGTGTCTAAGAGATACACAGAGAGGCAGATTCCATCCAACAGTGCTGTTTATCATCCTGCAGACAACAGTACTGTGTCAGAATTTATGATGTTTCCCCTCGTCTCTAATTCATCATTCATTAACTACTCTTTTCTCCCCCTAAATCCATCTCTATTTGTTAGTTTTATCCGTAAGGTTAGGATGAAAAATACCTATGTGTTAGTTTTTGATTCTGCAGGAAGATGAATGTGATTTCTGACTGCAAGTGTGTCACATCAGTCAGATCTGATTTGATAATCAAAGTGAATTTTTTTTCCCCCGGTCTAGGAGTTTGTTGTCGTCTACAACCAAAGTGGCACACACTTGCTATCATTTACAAGAAGACTTGTTTCTTTTTTTTCAGGCTCAAATAATTTATTTAGATTAATGCTGGGAATGCATTTAAGCCGCAATTACATATGTCAGGATTTCCAAAAAATACATTAGTATGGAGGAAAAACAAAAACAAGCCTTTCTCAGACATCTACACTGTAATATTCAGAGCAGAGCACAATTTGCATTATTTCTTTACCTTGCCCTTTCTGTGCAGCTGAAATGATTCACACTTGTGATTTTTTTTTTCTGTCATTATGTAAACAGATAACCAGAATGAGAGAGAATATGATCAGCATATTTTTGTGCCTGTATTTGCATTATGGTGCTTGTGTTGGAGCACTAATGAAGCTCAAAGACAAGTGGAGTCCTACATAATTATTTTTTAAGCCACACCTTTTCTGTAGTAGAGCTGCACTAGATGGCACATCTATTATTCCATTAGCAGGTAATTAATGACTCTCATTTGTGTAACTGTTATTAAGCCCTTTGAAAGATTGTTTGTGTTCAGATGAAATGAAACACATCCCAGAAGCCATCCATTGTGGCGGATAGATTAAAAGAGCAATAAGGCTCTTTGAAAAATGATATTTTATCAACAGTAATTTTTCACCGTACCTCAGGGGCAGCGATGACAGGGAAACACTGCAGTCCTCCTTCATGTTGATATCCTTTTTTTAGTCAAACTACCAGGGGAGTACACTAAGTGTGATTTATTCATCCCTTGACCAGTAAAAGGTGTCAGCCAGGTGAAAATGGATGCTGGGAGAGTATTGACAGGAGAAATAGCAGTGCAGTTGTCCTGCTCTGTCATATCACTTATGAGGGTGGGGACATGTCCTATACTCCAGATGCCTAGTTCACATCTGTCTGGCTTTCAGTTGTGCAGTGCGACTTGAAAAACTCTGCTACTTTTGAGTGTTTTTCATTTGCTATTGAGTAATAATTGTATGAACTTTTTATATTTAGAGAGTTTTGTTTCTTGTGGAACCTACCTATTATTATAAATGTATTATACGGTAATTTTCTAATTTCCTTTCTTTATTTTATTTTACTTATTATTATATTTTTGGCCATTTTTTTTCTTTACTTGTATCCTGGAGTGCATTGCATAAATCTCAGAGAGGATTCAGATTTCCCACATGAGCAGATCAAATTGTCTCTTTTGTTCATGGTTTCGATCTGCCAGTATAATAAGAGATTGAGGATTCCTTTTTTCATTTCTTTTTTTTTTTTCCCCTTTTTTCATATTGGAGAACAGGAGAACAGGAGGCTGGAGGAATCAAAAGGAGTGTGTCTTATGAACAAACACCCAGCCTTTCCAAAGGAGACAGTGTAACACAAGCACTGGCATTCCACAACTCCAGCTGGAAAGGCACAGAGCATCTCCTTGGGATTTATATTTAGCATTTGCTATGCTACTTATAAAATATTTCATAAATAATGTGAATATATTAGACGGAGAGAGAACTGTCGCCAGTCATTCCATATGCACTGCCATAGCAACAAGATGTTCCGCCTTTATCTGTTTAGGGCCCACGATTCTTAAACTGTTCATTGCCCACGTTTCCTTTTTTAATCAGTGTGTGTTTGGGATCCCCTGCAGCAGGGATCTAGATAAAAGGATTAACTCTGCCTCTACTAGTTAACCACGTTTAGACTTTGCCAGGCAGGCCCTCAAAATGAAAATAGATGGATTTCTAATGCCTACATCAGTGAGTTTTGAGTGTGTGTCTTAAGTATAATGTGGCAATGCAGTTATCAGTTTATCAAAATTAATAAAGTAATTCAAAATAGAAACAAGTTTACTCAGCTCTACATTTTGCAGGTCAATATTATTTGGGATTAGTTTAATTGTAATGTATGTGGAGCACATTTTTTGCAGATTCTCCTTATTTTTATATGTATTCTTGTATATAAATTGTCTAAAATGTACATTTGCTTCTTCAAGATAAATTCAAGCCACTTTCTTGACAATTTCTTGAGGCACTTGAAATCACTCAAAAGATTTTTTTTCTTTTCTTTTTTTTTTTCTAAGGGCAAAAGAAGATTCAGATGCCTATCCCATCCAAAAGCATTCAGTGCTCTAATATTGAATAAAATCACAGCCTAGTTGAGGCTTAAAAAACACAGGAAGCTCAGACTAAAGGGCTGGCTGGTAGAAACTAGAAATATTTCTCGCAGAGAACATCCCCATGTATTCATTACTGGTTTTGATCCAGGAGGCCTTGTTAGAATCTGCAGGCTTTATGCTGGCCACTGCTGCACTGCCGGCTGGGTAACACAGTGTAGAGGGAAGGAACTGGCTCCTTTGTTACTGCTGTTAGCATTAGCTAGAGATTTGCATATATTTCTCTTGGACGTATTAAAGGAATACAAAAAAAGACTAATTCACTATTGAAAGTCTCCTTTGCAAGATTAAGAGAGTCCCATTAGAAATGTATGACTGCTCATGTAGTTTTTATTTCATTTTTTCCGTCCCCCCCTTCCTTTGTTGGAGGCTTTGATTATTTGCCAGGTTGGCAGAGAAAAAAAGTAACCTTGAAAAAAATTATAGCTGCCATCTTTTTTTATATTATTATTATTTTAAATGTGTTTGCTTCTTCGTGGGAGTGGCTGTTTTTCCTTGCAGGTTATTTCTATAGAAATAATTTTTTAATTCAGAATTCGGGGAAAGAAACATTTTCATACTAGCTCTGCTGGGGCAAATTCATAATTTTTAAAGTTCCCACATCGTTTTTTCAACCAATCACTGGACAGATGTAACAGGGATGTATAATTTTGAACATCTTTTTCCCCATCTTCTGCTCTGTTCAGTAGCGTAGCGCTGGCCTGCTACCAGCATGGTGGAACGGTGTGCCACACAGATGTCTGAATGAGAACATGTGAACAGCACTCCCAGAGGGAGTGCCCACAATGCTTATCGCTCTGACCTGAATTCTGTGACGACAGACAATTTTACAAACAGCTGGGGATCAATCAAAGCCCACTTGAAATATGCCACCTGCCACTTTTACATTAGGAAGCATGCTGTTCAAAATGGAACATTTTCACTTGTATTTGTGATTATTTTACAGGCAAAGTTGGTCTCCTCATGGGGCCTCAAGTGCCAAATGATTTATTCCTCCCCCCACTACCACCTCCACCATCCAGAGCTGGGTGGAGAGAAGGGGGTAAGATTTACTTTAAGTTGTGTCTAAGCCTGGGGATGTAGTCAACAAGGAAAGGATAGAGTAGTATACAGTATTTGTATTTAAGCAAAAATCCTGTGCCCACCCCTTATCACAACCCCCTTTCCATGGTGGTTTGCATGCATTTATGATGCCTGTAATTTGTACACTTTAACAAAGTGAGTGACATATGTAGATGACTTATGCCACAGATTTAGAAACTCTTGCTCTCACAGTATAAGAGCTGGTAAGGTAAAGAACTCCTCCTCCTCGGGTGCAGGTGTCTCTGACTATCTCAGTTTGGCCAGGAGTAACTTGTCTCCCAGCAGGTGTCAGTGTTACAACTGCAGACAGATGTCACTAATACAAATTTAAGCAACTATCTTGAGCCCTTTAATGTCTTAAAATGAAATCAATATTGTTTTGGACAGTAGCTCAGTTCATAGTTGCTCAACAGGTGGCTCTGATTTTGCACTCAAAAGAGGTGTCTGAAACTTGTAACTAGTTTCATAACTGCTATCTTTTCTTCCAAAACACTCCCAGGTTTTTATTTACAATTCAGTAGAAGCTCTTCAGGGATTTATAACATCCTTTTTAGTTAGCTAGATTTTGTTTCTCTTGTAAGGATGTTTGTGTTGGGTGACTATTTTTCTTTATTTGTGTTTTTTTTTAGTTGGACTTTGAATTCTTGCCTTGAGATTTAAAAAAGAAAAAAAAAACAAAGACACTCACAGTAGTGTTAATTACAAGAGACTGGTTGAACTTGAACTTGTCATTATACACAAAACATGCAGTCATTTTTTGGGTCTGGACAGTCATATTGATATAATTTCTTCCAGAAAACCAAAAAGCAGCAGGATAAAAATGAGTGGAATTTATATAGCAACAGGATGAAGCAGATGTGTTAACAGTGAGCCTGGTCCTGCCCATTTGACTTGAGGTCAGCAGCACACTGCAGACGTGCAAGATTTGCTTCACAAACTGTTGCTGTTGGTCATGAAAATATGCATTAACATCCATTATAAACAGGATAATTAGCTTTTTGGAAGCCATTAATTCTGGCAGGTGAAGGTGCAGAGGAGGAAATAAATAAATGTGTCTGTGTCGTGTGACACGGTGCTAAAAAATTGGGCACCTTTCCAACAGCTCATTTCACCTCTTTAAAATTGGCCTTATTGTAGATGAAATATTAAATGGCCAGCCTGGCTATTAATGCTGACTTTTATGGATTGGATGCTGTTGTGCTTAATATACCGGTTGAGTTCTTCCTTTTATTCCTCAGCAGAGTTCTGTCCACCCATAATGTATTGCGCTAGGAGTGAACCAACTGGTACACAATGGGGTTTCAACCCATGTGAAGCTCCCTGGCTCTTCTCCAGAGAGAGTAGAGGCGTAGTGTGAAGTGCTTGTCTCAAGTGTATTTTCTCCTCTAAAGCATCACCTCTAGAAGCACCTCAGTAATTTAAGAGTATACTTAAAGTTCCACCTTAAAAAAAGAAAAAAGAAAAGAAAAAACATCTATAGGTTGCATTGATTGGAGAGCCACAAGCTCACTCATTATTCAGTATTTTATTTTTAATCCTTTTTTATGCAAAAAATGTCTTTTACAAAAAATGAATTAACTACACGCATACAGTGTAGATAGATACCATTTACATGTATTATTATTATCATAATGTCATCATTATCAATTTATATTTGCAAAAGAAAAGAAAAAGGCTCTGAAAAAGCCACTGTACACTACCAGAACATATAACAAACAAACGACTAGCTGATGAACACAGAGCAGAGGTTCTCAGACTTTTCTGGCATGCCCCACTTCACGTCCCATACCCCACAGTTTCAGGAATTTCAGGAAAATTAATCTTCATGACAAACTGTTTATGGTTTATTATCCGCAAGGATAATAATTATTCAATTTAGCAATTTATTTTCACTCCATATTGTTCTGGTGGTCATCTGCGCCCCACCTGCAGTGGTTCTGTGTTCATTAGAGCAACTTAGCAACTACAAAGGAAGAGTCATAAGGGAAAAAAAAGAATAGAACAATGAACTTAGATTTATCTTCAAACCAAACCATTTGCTAACTATTACTGTAACATTATAAAGTGATAATGGAGAGGGGAAGTCATGACATCATGCCTGGGATAGCCTGTGTTTCATTTTTACTAATTAATGTTGATTGTACTCTTAGCTCATACATTTTAGTCATTTATCCTGTGTACTAAAGCTTAATTTTCTGTTATATGATACATTTTATGTTCCTGTGAAATGTTAATGTTATATTTCGGTTTAATAATGTAAACATAAAATGCAAACTCCTCAGTCCTTGGAATCATAATGTCTTTGCTTAATTGAATGCATTCAATTGTCAGTGAGTTTATTAATAAATAAAATATACTGAAATCAAGTATAAGCTTACTGTAGGTAAATTGCTATGTTTGACTTTATGTTGTGTAGTTAATGCTTGTAAGATACCCTCTGAAGATTTCAAAAAATATATCAATATACATTTAACACTCTTGTATTTAATATTAGAGAATAAATTCTTTCATGGTCTAAAAGATGACTGAAAATAACTTATTCTAATTAGTAACAGTGATGATACCATTGGTTTAAAAACATTTTTTCCTTTGATACTTTTCTGTAAAATAGATGTAAAAATGCTGTTAATATCAGGTTTATTTACAACTGGAAGGCATGGTTGTTATTAGCTCTGTGAAAGAAAAATGTTTTAATACTGAATAGATAAAGAAAAAGAAATATTCCAATAGTGTTTGTGAAAGAGTTTTTTTTTTGTTTTTTTTTTAACTATGAGTAAGTCTGTGTTTTGATAGACACAGAAGGGAAAAGCCAACAAAACAAAATAAAACTCTCAAAATAGAAAACTCTCTCTTACTCACACACACACACACACACACACACACACACTCACATCTACACACACACACACATACACACACGCACACACACACACACACACACACACACAAATGAGCTCTGTTCTGAAAACTTGAAAGGAAATTATGGCTATTAAAGGTTTGCCATTTTAAATCACAAGTAGTTTTTTTGGGTTTTTTTGTCTCAAATGACTATTTGAAATTCACTTAAATTATAACTTTTTATTGCATAACTGAATTTCAGAAAAGTCATTTTAAGTGTTTTATTATAAATTTTTCACATTTCAGTGATCAGAAACTTGAAACTATATACCACATATTAAAAAACCTGCCAATGAACCAATTACTCAAAAGAAAAAGCAAAAACAAAGATGGGTCCTGCTATAAGAATTATAGCCGTACAGGAGTGTGAGCAGCCAGGACTTTCCTGAAGACGGACATCCCCCTCAGCATCATCCACAGTGGGGGAGGATGTGGCTGTTTTCTGCCTCAAAGGAAGACCCTGGCCAGGGACCATAATGCCTGCAGCCGCTAGCAAAGCCCTCTAAAATATTCATCATATAACTTTTTCTGTGTGACTATATGTTTTTAGCAGATGGTTACATTTTTGAGAGGAGAACAAAGTTGTAAAAGGAATATGATTTTACTTGTTGCCATGGGAACAGAGATGGATGAAGATGTTTCATGGTTCACTGGTTGCCTCGTCTGTGCTTCTGTGTGTGTGTGTCTGGGTGAATCTGCACATGCCTCACTTTGTCTGCATGACTTAGTGTACATATTCTGCAGATTTATACAGTGTGTGCATGTACCATATTTGCATGAGAAAGTCTTTTATATTGAATTTTTAAGTGAGCAGCAGATTTTGCCGTCACTTAATTTCTGTGAAGGATATTATGAAAACTTGCTCAGTGAAAGGTCAGTGCGGTTCCAAGAGGGGATCATTTCCTAATACACTATTACAACAAGTATCAAGCTGCTAGTATTATAGAAATAATGCACGCTCTTGTCAGAAGCTCTGTTCACAGCGTGATTTATTTTTCTCTGTGATGGTGAAGTGGTGCTCATTTCACAGTGTATTAACTGACTGTCTAAATAGTGATGATTCAGTAGCATGGCTACTCATTTTCACATGACACATGAAAGGGAGGATCTGTCGATAAATGCGACAATAACAGTAGACCAAGTTATCTTGTGCCGTTTTTTTTTAGCTGCATTTCAAAATGAGTGTTCTTCCATTCGAGAGGAGCTAATTAGATTGTGTGAGTTGCATGATATGGGGTCCTACACATAAAAGCCTTGCTGTGGAGATGAGCAACGGTTGCCTGTACCCCAGACAGTGCTGATAGTAGAGCCACTCCTTTAATTCCACTCTCAAAAATCAGATCCTAATTGCATGTCTGATTTTAGTAACTTGTTCAGCAATTTAAGAAAATTGCTTTTTGAAATGTAACAATTTCAGTGATCTTAAGCGTTCTCATTTCTCATTCTGTGCGCTCCACTGAGGACTGTCTCTTTTCAGGCCTCATCAGGCAGTAATTGAAAGGTCCTCCTTCGCCTGTAAACCACTGACCCCATAGAATTTATCATGCTGTTCATTTGGGAGCATGAAAAACTATTTTTCAAGCCCATCAAAGAAGAAAGGAGAAAAATATTTTGTGGGTAATTGTTTAAGTGGGTGGTATGTTGACTTTTCTTATTTGGTTCTTTATGTCGTACAGTTGAGTGCCTTTACCGGAGACCACATAAACACACAGAAGAAAACCCACACTTACTTTTGCAAGCACACACATGCACACACATAAACCTATTATAATTTATTAAATCGAACTTGGCAGCGTGCACCAGGTGAGGAATGTAGTTATTAGAGGAGGCACCTGCAGACTGAACATGGAGCCTTTTATTTAGTCCCTGTAACAAAGAGGAAGACTAAATTTCCACAGAGGCATGTCTGAGTGGTGAAGTGTAGCTTAATGGCATGGTTTTATTCATCAAGCAAGGTCTGTGCACTCGTCCACTGCGAAGCTGCCTTGAGGGACAGTGAGTGATTCCGACCACTCAGCCTCATTATGGAATCATATTAATATTTAAGGGGTTGGAATTGAGGAATAAAGAGGGTAATTGATAGCATCAAAATGGAAGTGTTTGAACCCTGTTATATTATTTAAATATTTCTAATAGCGCTGCCACAATATGTGCTAAAAATGCAGCAAGCATCCCTCTTTTTAAGTGATAACAATTGTTGAGCACCCTTGAACTTAGTTGTGAATGGCATACACGGTCACAGACAAGAATGAAAGACACAAATGACTGGCTGATGAGTCGTGCCTGGCAGAGGAGATTGAGTCATAGCATAAGTAGTGGGGGTTTTTTTCTCCCTTGCTGCAACTAAAGAGCCATAGACCATCATGTTTTGGAAAAAGAATGGGGGCGGAAAACAATACAGTCATATTTGTTTTCATTTCCTGTTTATTTTATTCTAGATAACCCTGTGTAGCGAGGTTTTCATCTACTTTAAGTACCAATGGAAAGGACAGTAACCTTTAAAGTCTTCTCTGTGTGTGTGTGTGTGTGTGTGTGTGTGTTAATCAGCTGATTAGACTGTATGTAAGGAAAGTGACATGTAAGCATAAATGAGTCTGCAGGCAAGTAGACTGTGAATGATAATGATGCTCTGGAGTTCTACTTAGCATAACATAAGGGACTGCTGCTTGTGCTCATGGCATTCCTCAGAACGTAGTCAGTGGACTTTGTTACAGACTAGCACTAATTAGGCTTTACCACGTTTAGCCAGCGGCTCTACAAAACCACCATTGTGGCTTGTTTCTGGAACTTGTGCATGATTTAGCCTGAGCATTGCATCAGCCAGTTCTGGGAATGAATGCTAACTTATATTGCTGCTATTATGAGAGCAGCATATGGAGATACAGACGCGCAGGTGCATGCAGCCTGTTATTTGATTGTTACCTAGAGATTGATCATCATAGAACAAAAGCAGTTAATGAAAAGGCACCCAATACATGCCTTTTAGTTGGAGTGAAAAAAAAAACTGCAAACACACAGACAGATTGCTAGCAGATGTCAGTGTACCTGTAGCTCCTGATTGAGTTAATTTTCTGTTTTGGTGGAAGAAAAGGTTTTGGATGGTCAACAGGCCTTTAGTTTAAAAGATGATACAATAATAGTGATATCTAACGATGGCATTGATGCAGAAACTGAAGTTCATTGTTATAGTAAAAATAATAAAAATAGTAACATTTAATAAATGTTTTTTTTTTTTTTTAAATATGCTATAATGCTATTATAAGCTGATAGATGTATTTACTGATATAAAATAACTTCTTTTGTGGACCCTCATAAGTGAAGACTGTTGTATACCAGATACTAAATCAGACTGAGGTGTAATATTAAAACATTGTCTTAAGAAAAGTACAAATATAGTACATTAAAGCATAAATGTACTTGTATCTACTTCTTGTATCTACTTAAAATCACACAATACTTGATAAAGGTGTCTTTGGGTAGAAGGGAGAATGAACAGCCACAATAATCAAAATGAACAAATGAAAAGTATTGTATTAACTGTCTAGGGATAACAGCCATTTATCCCTAGATAATACACAGTAAATAGTCTCCTATTTTTAGGGGCTAAAAAGTAACTGGACAAAATTAAAAAAATTCAAAATTAGAATTGTTTTAACTTAGATAAAAATCCTTTGCAGTCCACACTGTCTGACGTTTAGACCCCATGGACATCACTAAATGCTTCATTTCCTTCCTTGAAATGCTCTGCTAGACCTTTTGTGTAGCCACCTTCAGTTGCTGCATGTTTGTGGGTCTCTCTGCCTTCAGCTTTGTATTAAATAACTGAAACGTGTGCTCTCTTGGGTAGAGATTAGGTGACTGACTTGGGCATTGAAGAATCTTCAATTTCTTTGGCTTGAGAAACTCTTGGGTTTCCTTTCCCTACCGTGCTTTGGGTCATTACCCATTTACACTGTGACGTTCTGCAGAATTTAGCTGAATCTAAGCAGAGAGTATAGCCTTGTACACTTCAGAATTCATCCTGCTACCTCTATCAGCAGTCACATCATCAATAAACACTAGACCCAGTTCCACTGTCAGACATACATGCCCATGTCATAAATTGCCTCCTCCATGTTTGATAGATGTTGTGGTATGCTTTGGATCATGAGTTTTCCTTTCCCGAGCTCTCCTTCTTCATACTTTTCTCTTCCCATCATTCTGGTACAAGTTAACTTTGGTTTCGTCTGCCTAAAGATTTTTAGATAGATAGATAGATAGATGTTTCCTGGCAGAGTCTAATCTTGCCTTCATGTTCTTGAGTGTAACCAGTGGTTTGCACCTTTTTGTAAACACTCTGTATTTACATTCATGAAGGCGTCTCTTGATTGTCGACTTTGACAATGATACACTTACCTTCTTGAGAGTGTTTTTGACTTGGTTAGATGTTGTGTTTTTTTTTTGTTTTGTTTTTCTTAACCAAGGAAATAATTCTGCTTAGTTGTCTTCTGTGGTCTTTCAGGCCTTTTGGTTCTGCTGTGCTGGTCAGTGCATTCCTTGTTTTTAAGAATGTACCAGATTGTTGAGTTAGCCGCTCCTATTTTATTTAGGTTTTTCAGAATAATGATGGCCCCCCTCATTTGCACTGACCTCATATTGAGAGTTCCAGTTAACAGCGACCAAATAGAAGTTCAACACTTTGAATCAGCTTCAGATCAAATACCTGTTTAATTTGCTATGAAATAATGAGGGAACAGGCCTCACCTGGCCATGAAACTGCTTGTCAATCAATTGTCCAGTTAAATTTGAGCCTCTGAAAATGAGGACATTGTATAAAAATGGCTTTAATTCCTAAAAAGTGAATGCAAATTTTTCGTGAAACCCCTTGAATTAAAGCTGAAAGACTGCACTTTAATCACATGTTGATTGTTTGATTTAAAATATACTGTGGTGGTGTGCATAGGTAAAACTACAAAAATTGATGAAATAGGCAAGTAATCAAACATACAGTTATGGTCATGGAATTAGGTAAAACATTATTACATGTTAAACTTTGAGATGCTATTTAATCAGGTACTTACTAAGACTTAAAAGTAAAATTTTGGGCAGCCTGTTCTCATTAGACCTTTGTCTAAGCAAGCTAATCTACATACTAATAAGTCCTAATGACAAAAAAGGTCAAAAAAAGACCAATTTTGTTTCTTTATTTTATAAAGTTTAAAAACAAACATGAAATTGCATCATTGATACTATTCTTTTCAATCCCAAAAAGCTGAATCTGTTCATCTGGACGTAGCGTAAAACGCTATGTCCAGATGAACAGATTCAGCTTTTTGGGATTCTTTTACCTGGATAATTTAGCATGCATCAAGAGATATTCTTTTCTTTGTTGGTAGTAGAAACATTGGCGCTTACAGAGAACATAGTAGCTATACAAACACTGTGTGTGATTAAGTGGCAGGGTCTCAGAGTACTACGTGTGGTGTCTATTGCCTGAGAAAAAAAACATTAATACACTGACTGCAGCCAGTGAATTTTTCTTGTGGAGCGCCTGTGTGTTGGTATAAATAGATAGCCAATTTGTAAAATCGTCCGCCTGAACATAAGCATCTTGGGCCACTCTAATTGGTCAATTTCCTGCCTGTATTGAGTGCCTAGATTGATTTATTGCCTTTTTTAAAAGGCCGTGGGGACCAACAAAACAGCTGTGCCAGCCGTCCGTGCCGGAACTGTTATAAAAACAAGAGGCTGAGTGCTGAGAGTCGGACAGCAGTCATGGCAGCAAGTGGCGGGTAGAATGGAGCAGAGCGGCATGGCAGACAGCTGGCAAAGACAGCGTATGCTGTCTGGCACCACTGGAGATGCAGGATTTATTTCAGAAAACACTACTGAGTGGAGAAGCCCTGCCCTGGTGGTGATCGCTTCTTTTCTCATAAAAACACACACAACCAGGAATTTGCTTGATTGCTTCAATGCTTTAATCACATGAGGGTCTGTGTGATCGGAGCCAAAGAATAGACATTTTTCGTGTCATGATATCCCCCATCCACTTGACATTGAGAGGGCTCAGAGAGAGAGCGGATTTGAGTGCTCTGTCTCTGAGGGCTTGAGTGATAGCTCCCCAACCTGAGCGCATCTCGGCTGAATCCAGCTGTTTGTGAGCAACCACAGTGATTTACTCTCCTGCCTCCTGCGTCTGTCTGAAACAAATCCATTGCATGTGAGATTTAGAATAATGCATCCATCTACTCATGTGCGTGTGACCTGTCTGAGCTTTGTTGTTTGTTTTTACAAGTACCTATCAGAGTGTATCTGAGTGTTAGGAAATGCGATGTGAAGAAATTGTCATTTCCTCACAAGTTGTATTTGAGACAGAAAAGCAGCACATAAAATTGTTTAGAGGAGGGTGTTTTTGTAAGAACTGTCTTTTAGGTGTAACCCTCAGTGTGAGTTATGACCTGTGTGGGTAGTAATGCAAGTGTTTTTTCAGTATGTAGCAGGTTTGAAAAACTGTGCAATTTACATCTACTATGTTCAAATCATTTTCCTGAAATATAAACACATGCCTGTATTTCCTCTCACCACAGCAATTTTTTTTCCCACCAGATCTGTTTACATTAGTGAAATAGAACCTATACATCACTTGTGATGCTCATACACTTTTTATGTATTCACCAAAATTAACTGAGGAGAATTAGAGATAACCCATATTGCCTGGCTAGGCAACACTGAAGCATTCTGTGGAACATTTGCAATAATTCACCCCATGTTGAAGCATCTGCTTTAAGCATCCTAGAGCAGCCATTGACTCTGGTTCTCTTGTGAAATGTGAGTGCAGTTAGCTAAGTGTCTCCTTTTTGAACTGTGATTCTTAGAAATTCCTGTATTTAGCACTGGGGATTGGGAGCCTGAGTCTTCCACAGGCATTTGAATGCACATTCTGTGAGTCCTCCACTAAAGTCAAGAAAGAGAGAGACCAAGAGAGTGTGTATATGTGCAAAAGTGTGTGAAAGAGAGAGATGGAGAGGGAGCGAGTAATCGCACAGTCTTCATCTAGTGCTTAACTTTAGGAAATATGAGTCTGGTTGAAGATGAAAGGGACTTAATCTCAAATTCCTCTCTCTCTACTCTTTCTCTTCTCAGTGCCTGCTGTCCATTGGGACTGGCCCATTCTAGCACATTGGAGTGCATTATGTAATCCCCTCCAAGTCTCCACGCCCTGCAGTAATGGTTTAATTAGGGGAGGGGAGGCAGCCATCATGGCATCCCACCTGCCATCACTTCTTACACATTCATCAAGTGATTTCTATACCAGAGACATCTCTCAATTTATCATTTGTCCTCAACACTCTTTGATAAACGCTGAGTGATAACTTTTCCAGCTGTTAGCATTGTGTTTGCTTGATGCATCCTGAGATGCAGACTTAGCAAAGCTTGTAGCCACAGCCTACTATCCTCTTTCTTTTTCTTCTAGCAGGCTCTCTCTTCACTCCACCCAGTCCCTAGTCAGCCAGCAAGCCAGCCAGTGCAGGCGTGCTCAGTCTCTCAACACTTGCACAGCACTCAAGTGTTTGAATTGAAACAGGAGGAACTTGCCAGAGCAGCCCTTAGAAACAGGGGGTTAATACCAGCTAGAGTATGATGTAACTCAACCTGTCACACTGTGTTTTAATAGAAATTCAGTTCCATTCTAGTTATGAGGGCAGTAAACATTTTGATATTGTTAATTATTGCATGAAGCAATATGAACTGCCCTTTGTTTAGATCACACACTGTGCAAGGAAGACTTATAAGATGGTTTCTATTTAATTTTCAAATGGTTTCACTTAATCTACATCTTTAAAGTCCTCATGTCTTAAATGGTCTTAGATTAATGTTATTAGTCCAATAAAAATGATCTGTTTTGCTGTACAAAATCTAACAGTGTTTCTTTAGGATATTAGCTTCTAAAGTAACTTGTTATCTTGCCATCTTACCTAACATCAAAGTTTTATGTTTAAAAGATGGATGTAGCTACTGTGACGTCACACACTGTTTTCTGATGTTCTGTTTTGAAGCCTCGATATGAGCGTTTCTGTCGTTGACATCTTGGTTGCAAAAAACAGGATGTGACAAGGTCTAACTGTGAAACCACACGCTCATTGGTGTCTTATGATTGACGACTCGTTAACCAATGAGCATGCTGTTTCATACCACAGAAAATCCTCCATTTTGAAACATGGTATGACCAAGATTTACAAGATAAACTTAATTTTTTATTCAAAATGACCTGAAAACTCAGCAGGAAAGTGTTTACAGAGTTTCTGACAGAGAGGTCTTTTTGCAACCACAGCTATCGCCATCTGGTGGTCTTTAAGGCACTTCTGCATTGGCTTCATTTTACTGACTCAGAAACATCCATGTTTTTTACTGTCTATACTTTTTTTTTATCTTATTGTCAAGAAAGATGCCCTACATGACAGGAGGCCCATTCAGTATATGGAACAAAATGTGAGGAAAACTCAGTAAGTACACAATAAGACATAAAAAAAAATAGCCATGACACTGCCTTTCATTATTCACATGCCAGCATCTCGAAATCTGAAGAAAGGTCATACTTCTTATTTGGTAGTGGCCATGCTGCTTTAAATGAGTAGCTAGGTACTTCAGCACTGTATCAATTAACTCTTTACTGTTGATTTACATATTCTTAATAGTTCAAAGATAACACCTTTAATTACCTTTTTTGTATTCTTTGTTTAGTTTGATTACTGTTTGATCATTCCATCTGCTGTCTTGCTGTAATATATCCAGGCCTCCTAAAATTTGCAAGTGCAGGGAATGTAATGTCTTTATTAAAATTATCAATAATACTTCAAATTGCTGGTGTGTATGTCCTGAAGAAGGTTTAACCTGGCTGTTTTATGGCAGAACATCCTCATTATCTCTTAAAATCCTGAGGCAGTTGAGGTTCCCTGGACAATAACAGTCTCTGAGACAGAGTTTTTGCTGTTTGTTCAGCACTGTTTGGACTAAACGAACCTTATCAGGGAGTTTTTACCAAATGCTGAATTGTGGTGAAAGCAGTTACTGAGAAGCCTGACTAGAAATTTTACCCTTTCATGTAATTTTTTTTCCAAATTTGCCTCAACCCTTTGAGCTTCCTTTATGAATGCTAAGTGGCAAGTTTAAAGAAGGAAAAATGGTTAACACAAAAATCTTTTATTCAGACTGACAAATATGAAGATGAAGAGAAAAGTGTACAGATTCATTCTTTGGTGTGCAGTAGTCCTTCAGTTGTGATCCAGACCTGATATATGTAAAATATTTATTTTGCTGTTTCAGTTTATTGTATCTACATTCACTCTCAAAATACATTTATGTATGTTATTGATATCAACCTGTTTAGTTGCAAAACCTAAGCCTCCAGACACTGAGTGAGTGAAGATTATTTGAGTGTTTTGCGAAGTGAAGTGTTGTTCAACTGACTGACCTGAGTTTGACTCCTGCTGAATGCATCTTCTGCTATAGGGAAGAAAGTCTGTTTTCAATTGTATACATGTGTTGCCTTCTGTCTGCACTCTGTGATGAGGTAGGCTTGGTGGGATGTTTTGGGATAGCTTGCATAAAATACGACATCTGAGGGATACAGATTCTCCAGAATTTACATGTTGGCAATTTTTTTTACACACAAATGTAGAAAGTCCATAGTAATGTCCCATCAACTTCTATTTTATGTAACGTTTATTTTTTCAGGACCAGTCAGAGGGATGACAAATTGCACATAGTTTTTTGGGTTTTTTTTTTTTACTTCAGTGAGCTTCCTCAGTACTAAAGAAGGAATATCTGGGTGTTATTTGACCATGCTTATACTTTTTCATCAACAAAGACCCTGTGGCATAGAGTATTAAGCAAAAGTGTTAGTAAATTGAGATGTTAAGATTCTGCTTTTACAATTATCACTAGGAATATTTCCCAGATTCATTCAGCAACACAGCCACAGGTATAAATAATTATTTTCAGCCGCAAGGAGTCCTGCAACGGTTGGAATTGGCCCCACAAAGAATGGATGTTAACAAGTTGTCCAAGATTCTGAGAACAACTCTGTCTTGAAAAATTGTCCTTAAGTGTACGACCTACCCGTACAGTGGGGAAAATAATTATTTGATCCCCTGCTGAATTTGTAAGACTGTTCAAAGAAATGAACAGTCTCTAATTTTATGGTAGTTTCATTTTAATGGAGAGAGACGGTTTATCAACCAAAAATCCAGAAAAAAAACCTGTTACCTAAAAGTTATAAATTGATTTGCATGTCATTGAGTGAAATAAGTATTTGATCCCCTACAGCCCAGCCAGAATTCTGGTTCCCACAGATTGGCTATGTGGCACACATATGGCACACAGATTACAATCAATCAATCAATCAATCAATTACAGATACTCCTGATCTTAGCTCTTTGTGTATAAAGCATACCTGTCCACATAATCAATTTCTTCCATTTCAACCTCTCCACCACCATGGACAAGACCAAAGAACTGTCAAAAGACATCAGGGACAAGATTGTAGGGCTGCACAAGGCTGGAATGGGCTACAAGACCATCAGCAAGACGTTTGGTAAGAAGGTGCCAACTGTTGGTGTGATTATTTGGAAATTATTTGGAAGAAATATAAAATAACCATCAATCACCCTCGGTCTGGAGCTCCACGCAAGATCTTGCCTCATGGGGTGAGGATGATCATGAGAAAGGTGGTGGATCAGCCGAAAACTAGACGGGAGGAGCTTGCTAATGATCTGTAGGCAGCTGGGACCACAGTCACCAAGAACACCATTGGTGACACACTAAGCCATAATGGAATTAAATCTTGCAGCGCCCATAAGGTCCCCCTGCTCAAGAAGGCACATGTACAGGCCCATCTTAAGTTAGTCAATGAACATCTAAGTGATTCAGAGAAGGCTTGGGAGAAAGTGTTGTGGTCAAATAAAATGAAAATCAAGCTCTTTGGCATCAACTTGACCTGCTGTGTTTGGAGGAAGAGAAATGCTGAGTATGCGTCAAATAACATCATCCCCACAGTCAAGCACGGAGGTGGAAACATTATGCTTTGGGGATGTTTTCTGCTAAGGGTACAGGACGACTTCACTGCAATGAGGGGCCAATGGACAGTACCCAGAACACTGACGATGGGTCATGGATGGGTCTTGGCAGCATGACAATGGCCAAAGCATACGGTCAAGGCAACAAAGGAGTGGCTAATGAAGAAACACATTAAGGTCATGGAGTGGCCTAGCCAGTCTCCAGACCTCAATCCTATATAAAATCTGTGAAGGGAGCTGAAGCTTTGAGTTACCAAGCAGCAGCCACAAAACCTAAAGGATTTAAAGAGTTTCTGTAAAGTGGAGTGGGCCAAAATCCCTCCTGAGATGTGTGCAAACCTGGTGACCAACTACAAGAAACGTCTTACCGCTGTGCTTACCAACGAGGGTTTCTGCATCAAGTACTAAGTCATGTTTTGCTTGGGGTTCAAATACTTATTTCTCTCAATGACATCCAAATCATAACTTTTATGTAATGTGTTTTTTATGGATTTTTGGTTGATATTCTGTCTCTCTCCATTAAAATAAAAATTACCATAAAAATTAGAGACTGTTCATTTCTTTTTAAGTGAGCAAACTTACAAATTCAACAGGGGATCAAATAATTATTTCCCCCACTGTAGACCTGGTGCTGTTAAAGGAAAAAAATTTGTAAATCAATTTTTTAAATATTAGTGCCAAACTGTTTTACAGTGCTCAGTTACTATTTAGTGGTGTTTGTTTCTATACTGCATAATTAAAGAGTAGAATTATGACTTGATGTGACTCTGTGTTGGTACACACTATTGTAGCAAGCCCTCCAGTGCTCTTCATGGGCTTATCGGAGAAAGTCACGGCCAGCCCCCTCTCCAGTGTGGAAATCTGTCTCTCCCAGGATGACAGAGACTCTGTGGGTCAGGATTCACTCTGCTCCTGGCACAGCACACGCACACACATGCTTTTACAAACAAATGCAAATTTTGCATAGGGTTAACCGCACTTCTGTCACTACTCTTGCTATCCTGGAGGGCTGAATAGAATTAAAAAGAAGTTGATAATGACTTATTAAAAACTGTGGTTGAATAAATGGAGTGTGTTGTGTAGCCATTAGAGGATGGGAGCTGTTACATTTTGATTTGTGAAGTGGGGTGTGGACTTGCTAATCCAGAGACAGTTGGGGATGCTGGAGGGAGGAATCAAGCCATGCATATAATATGAGAACATTAGGTTGATGTACACAGACGGGTGCTTCAGAGCAAGAGAAATAGGGATGATCGATGAACTCCTAAAGGAAGAGATGATGGATATGAAATTAGCTAATTTACCCCGTAATGCTTAAGTAGATATGGTTGTGTAAAAATCTGCCAAATGTTGAGACAATGTCATTTTTAGCTAACTTCCAGTTTTATCTACAGGTCTGATCTCTTTTATAAAAGTTTTGCATGTTACGCGTAGAGGTTGAAAGGCTTTATCTATTCATAGACAGATGTTACTGTATTATGGATTTGCTGAAGCAGGCCAATGAGGATGGAGCATTTTTCCTCTGCATTTTCCAGGCCCGACTGCCAGACTCCGTCTGAGACTGATAAATCACCTTGCCCCAGCCCTTCTCCTGTGTTTTCTTTTCAAATGTAGAATCGATGGATTTTTCCTTCATTTCATTGACCTGTGCATAATGGTGCTCTCACTCCTTCTACCACTGGGAAGGAGCCCAGCGCCGCAGACGTGCTTGCCCAGGCAAAGACAGGCGGCCTGGGCTTTGTGTTGCTTATTGTTCAGCCTGGAGAAATTAATGTGCTGTGAAATTAGCATTTTATCTGACTGCAGATACAGTAATGGAGGCAATTAGAGTGCAGGGGAGACGCAGTGCTTGGGGTAGTGGAGAGGTAAGGGACAATCCGCAAGCTGCAGGAGCCCAGCGGAGAGTTGCACAGCCGGCCTCACAGATAACACAATCACCTCCGTCTGGCAGGCAACATTAGAATGTCCGTTGGTTAATAAAGAACGCATTTGCTCTATGAAATGACACTGTATCATTCAGATTAGCTAACTGAGAAACCACACTGTAATGAAAAATGACTGTAATGAAATAGCTTTTACTCATATGTTAGCAGGAAGAGTGATCTTTTTATGCATTTGACACCAGAGCTCTGTTGTTGACAGAACTGAAGGCTGAAATTATTGGAATGGGATGGGAGTGAGGCAATGAAATCAATGCACATTTTGAGCTTAGATCATTTCTCTTCAGTTATTTTCAGACATGACATTGTGTATTTACAGCTGAGGGGCGCATTGTCAACTCTCTTTATCACGTCTCCAGATTGAAATTGATCTCTGTGATTGCGAGCCACAGGCAAGGAGATGGACCTTATCAGATGCTGAGGTGCTGCCGGTATGCTGTGTTGTCACCTGAAGCATCATAGATTGTTTATTTATTCTTCAAAAGACTCTGTGATGTGAGGCTGGAGGGGAGGCACTAACATAATGCCATGTTTAATTCTCTGAGCTTTGAGACAGTCATGGCACCATCCAAATAAACTATTTTGGTCTGCTGAAGTCGTACCTGTCTCTATTGTGTGCCAATACAGTGCCATACTGTTATAGTTTTCCCATATTGTAATGTCTCATGGAACTGTATATCACTCTTGATTCCCCTGAACATCCTGCCAGGGTTTGAGACAGATATTGACATACATAGGTTATAGTTACAACTGAAGAAGTTTCCTTTCTGTGTAGAAAAAGGATAAAGTGTTCTCTCTTTGGTCTGCATGGTCTCCTGAGTGGATTGTTTGTTCAGCGAGAGCACAGTCAGATATTAGCCTCCAGGTTTATTGTGTCAACACAACAATGTGCTATGAAGGTACCAAAATGTCATGGTTTTCTATATGTTGTACATTTAGGAGAGAAAAAGCAATTCATTCAAAATATTCATTTTTATTTTCATATAAGCATTTAATCCAATACCCAAATAACTGTGCGTGTGTGCATGCATGCGCTCTGGTTAGTCTGTATGGACAATTGCAGGCCAGTGTGTTTCTGTGTGTCTGAATGTGTCTGACATTGATAACTATTCTGTGTGGAATTTCATGAGGCAGAGGTGGATATCACAATTCTATCATTTGACTTTTGGAGTACCATGCATCCTGGTACCTTACATCAGAATCAGAATAAGAATACTTTATTAATCCCAGAGGAAATTATGTGGTCACAGTTGCTCCAGGACAGTAAGAACAGTAATTAATAAGTTAAAATACCAATATTAAATAATAAAATATTTTACAAAATTACAAAATATTACAAATAGCTCTAATAATACAAATAACTCTAATATATAAATATCCCACTATATTACACAAAATTGAAGTCCCCTTCAAGCGCCCAACACACACACACACACACACACACACACACACACACACACGTGCACATCATCATCTACATACACATACTATTGCTTACCCACACACATCACATACGTCTTACCCTCAACTGACTGACTAACTGTTCCCCAAACCTGATTCTGAGGTCCACTCTTACTCACTGTCACTCTCATCAAGTCCTCACTGAGGGAATGCCTAACTATCTGATCACATTCTTTATTCCCATAAAAAGTTCATGTGCCCATTTCTTCTAAGTTAGCACAAGTTTATGTTGGTGCATGACTTAACAACTTATTCAGTCACTCAATGCTCTCAAAAAAATTAGCAGAGGTTCTCCTAGGACCCCAATTCCTGCTCCAGCACAACTGATTCAAAAGATCTGCTGGGTATTAAATGCTGCAACTGCCTGATGAGTTGGAGCTAAAACAGCTAAAACAAGCAGTCCCCAAGACAAGAGTTGAGAACCACTGCTTTAGCATTATTGCCCTAAGTGGTCTAACTGCATAATGTTGCCCTGAGGCGATGAATGAAAGAAATCCTGTTTTAGTAAATAAATAAAATCAAAATCTGTCTTTAAACAACCAAATATACTACTTTACATATTCATGCATATGCACATATTTTTATTAATAGTTATTTCAATTTAAATATGTATAAAAATCATATGAATGTCAGCACTTGCTGGTGTTGCCTCCCAGACAGCTTTGGTTCCTGACAGGATTACTCCACCTGCAGGTCAAAGGGTCAAACCGTCTTCTACTCCTCAGACAACAGTGACATGTCTTATGTCATTAAATAAAAATAAATAAATAAATACAAATGTTAAGGGAATGTGTAATAACCAAAAATGTGGTTTGTTGCCCGAGGGCAAAACCATGCCATACAGGGTTATGAAAAATCTAATTTCAAATTTCCCTATAAGAATAACTCAAGTTACAAAATCAGTTGTTTCTTACTACTGACAACTAATAAATTGTTTTTTTTTCTTACATTTCTTGTGTTGTTTTAAGAGTAATTATAGTAATATGACCCCTTTTCTTCTTATTACTAATTCTCTAATTTTCTGCAAATATGTGGGTTTAACCAAGTGGAACAGGAACTTTATTTTTTATTTTTTTTTTTTAAATCTGTTGAGGCGAAGCCAGCCACCCACCTCCAGTCCCCCCTCTGCTTTCCTGAGTAAAGACAGCATGACTTCTGCAGTCGGAGGATCACGCCCAATAAGAACATTATCCCAAAGAGTGCACTGGGCTGGCAAGAGTCTGAGATAATACCCCTTCCTCTTAAACTCCACCAGCTCCAGCTCAGAAAGTAGAGGCAGAGACAGGGAGACCTTACCAAATGATACCCCACAGCACCCATGAAACCAATTGTTCCCCCACCACCTTATGCTTTAGGGAGGAAAGGGAAGGGATGGCTGGATGTTTGCATAATATCCTTATTCTCAAACATGAGGGTGTAGTCGGTGTGTCCATTAGTGTCAACACACCAGTGCTAAATGGGCCTGAGCTGTCTTTTCTTTTTAGCTGCAGTGTTCCTCTGCCTGTGTAGACGGTGGTAGTCAGTCCACAGGGTATTATCCATACTGATTGGGAGGCTGCGCTGCCTCTGAGGAGAAGGAGATAGATGAGGACAAGCCACAGTGGTGAGGAATGTGTATGATTAGAAAGGCAGCTCTGATACCTGTCACTGGCAGCGTGTTTACGTGCTAAATGATGCTGATCAAATGGATGAGTGCTAACAGTGGCGCAGACGAATGAGAGGTCTTAAGCAGTCATTTACAATATCTTCAGTGTGAGATTAGCCACATTACACAGTGATACTTCCAAACGACACCTTTGTCTGAAAGAGCACATCTTGAAAATACAAATGGGATTCCGACAGTCAAGCACTTTTCCTCTCTCACTCTCCTTTACAGCTCGTCATTGTGAGGCGAATTGAAAGGCTTGCTCCTCATTAAGGCTAGTGTTGAAGTAGGCAGTGTTATGTAACCTGAGTTGTCTGCTCAGCACTCAGCCCCTGGCTTATGGCAGACAAACCCCTCTTCTCAGATATCGTGCCTTCTCTGTGCTTCCTCACTGATCTCAGACCAGGTGTTGCGGCTCAGGCAGGCATTCAGCAAGGGGCCAAATCTGTCCTGAGTCCAGTGTAATCACAAGGCCCCAGGTTGAGCACAGACTTGGCCCAGGGCCTCACATCTTGTTCTAGTTAACAACACAAGCTGAATGGCCTGTTTACAATCTCCACAGCAGGGGCAGAAAACCTCACTAAATCTGTCTGGATGGCTGTCAGATGTGGAACAGATGTGCTGAAATGGAGGAAATTATGTCACTTCTTTTTCCCCTCTCTCGAGTGACCATGATGACTAAAGAGCCGTGATCAGGGTGATGTGATTATGCAGAAGGAGACTAGTATTGTGGTGACAGTTCTGCTTTGTCTGTTTTTCCTCATCAGCTTCCTATGGCACAATGCGGGGGCCCCATTCCCTACATGTATTACAATGCCCTCTACAGGTGTGTTTTGGTGACGTTCTAAAACTGATTGCTCCACATCCCGTGGTGTCAGGTGTGGGTGAGCTCAGTATGCTCATTAATAGTTCTCGTCATGATTAAATAATCCTGCAGCGAATTCCAGTGATAAATAATAACTTCTGAATGAGAAAAGATGAATTTGACTATAGGTACATGCAGCTAAGTACAAATATAAAGTCCACTGGGGTACAGACTTAGAGGCATTGTTCTTCCTGAAAAAAGACCACTGGAGTGCATGACCATAGTGAGACAACATTAAAAATGTACATTTTCAAAGGCAAGGGAAGAGTGTGCTTACTTTACCTCAAATATTTATTTGCTCTCATGGCCCTTGAAAGCTTGAGTGTGGATTGCTTGAGAGGCAAAAATATTGAGTTGTGCAAGTGTGTGTGCGTGTGTGTGTGTGTGTGTGTGTGTGTGTGTGAGAGAGAGAGAGAGAGAGAGAAAGCGAAACACATACCTGGTCACACCTTTCTATCACAAAGGTCTTAATTCCCATCAGAGCCATGCAAGGAATCAGAGTGCAATTATTGCTGGTACATCTACCAAAATTGCTGCAATGTAAATATCCATATATAGTTATATAGCTTAAGGCGAGAGAGTATAACTACAAAGATTTTGTAATTTTTCCATTTTTCTTGTACAAGCCCTTTGTTATTCCAATAGCATCATCCTCATTCACATCTTCACATCATGACGTACCACCTTTGTACAGATTATGTGTTTATCTCAGACAAGTGTTTCTGGCAGCTGTGGGCCCACATCTGCTAAACATGTGCATTGTTTCAATTATAGCTGTCGTTTTCCTCATACACTAGAAGGGGACATAGATCATAAGCACACAGAGAGAAGAGATGGTTCATAAAGAAGGTGCATTTCTCTGCATGTTTTCTGTCACTGTCCTTGTGTGATCACTACTGAGGCACAGACACTAAGCAGTCTAAGTGAGCAGTGTGCATTTTTCTACAGAGAAAAACACATGTACGTTTAAAGGTTACATGAGGTTTAATTAAAATGATGAAATGGACAATAAGGGCATTGTCAACTGTCTTTCTTTTCCTCTGTACATGCTGACACGCAGAGATGTTTCATTTTCAACAATGAGTCTTTTCCTCTGTCTTTTGGATATTCTTAAATCTCTTATCTTATTAATCTTTTAAAAAAAAGAAGGCTTTTTGCCGCAGGCGGCAGAAGAGGAATTTGTGTTTAGTGGATTCCTGTTCCCAGATGAGGAGAGCTAAATGAGTTTGGAGGCTTCCTGAATGCTCTATAATTGTGATGAGGCTCTGTTCCTCTGAACAATTAAAGATGCAGGAGCCCTGTCTCTTCTGAGATCCATCCCAGATCACTATCATTGAGTCTTCCCAGTGAATCACACTGGCATTGTAGTCGGATGATGACCACCTCTCTTTACTACCCAGCTACTACTTTAAGAGGAAATCTCAAGGTCGGCATCATGCCCAACGCCATGATCAATTTATTACTTGCTGTCAAAGCATTAGAGGGTAGAAACAGAGGACTTGCCAGTCTCCCTAGCGGTCCAACCCCCCTCTCCTCGTCTGCTACTAGTCTCAAATAGCAGGTTTTATTTGTCCCCTCAGAACAAAACGTTGAACAAAGCTTCATAGCCGTCTGGTCTGTGGAGCTCTGTGGCTATGCTAATGTCTCTAGGCTGGTTGGAGTCTTATTGAATGGGAGAGCAGAAGAGGTAAATAAGCGTGTCTGGATGAGAGGTGGGGGCCAGCGGGTGAAAGAGATGAAGTAATAGACTATTCCAAGGGTCAGCCCATGTGAATGCAAATATTTATATAAGTGATTAAAATACCCTCCCCACATCCCGCCCACTTCATTTAAATGAGGAACTAAACTGTAAAACGATTCATCTCCTAAAGGCAAGTCTGAAAGAGGAAGCAGGAAGAGCCGTTTGTGGGTGGAAAAAAGAGCAAACAAATGGTGACGTAAATCTGACTCACTCGTCTTTTGCCTTCACAATGCAAAGATTAGAGCAGCAGGCTCTTTCGGCAATGCAGATTTCATCCCTTGCTTTTCTTAGACTTTCATCCTCACAGTGACGAGTCTGTGGAATTTCACACTGTCACAGCCATTTCTTCAAAGGGTCAGAATTGCCAGCAATATTGTTATCTTTGTTCAATTTTACTCCATAAAGTATACGTGGACTTATTTGTTGACAGTGCTTTGATTACATAAGGAAGAAAATAGTCTTGTTTCCAAATTAAGAGGCTCTCAATTTGTTAAGATCACACCAAGTCTTTATTTGTGTATTTATCACAGATATATATTTATTAATCTCTCTTGTGTGTTTGTATTGCCTTCAATTAAAGGGTTAAATGCATACACATTATAAAGACTCACACAGACCAAGATGAGAGAACTCAAAATAATTTTCTGCTATCCTTGACAACACTGATCTAATCAAAATTCTGATATCAACATATCGTGTGATTTCTCCGTATGATAGGCGCAACCAATGGATTCTCAAGTCAGTTTCAAACCGTGACCTTCAGCAATTTGTCATGAAACCAATCAGGTTTGTTTCAGTTATCTCCTCATCAGATAACAGTGGGGAATCCTGAGGTACAGACACTTTAAAATGCAGCTGTCGCTGATATGGGCCCTTCTGTAATTGAAATTAGGATGTGATAACATGCTCATTATGGAGGAATCCTGAAGACATGGACTCAAACAAACACCATTGCCAGGGTTTTACCTTGATGTGGTGTTAATGTTCACTGTTTATTTATTTATTTAGATTGTGTTCATCTTTTTTTTTTTCTTAATCTTAGAATACACAGGCTGAGGAAAAGTTGAGTCAGTTTGCGAGTGTCTCTAGTTTCATTTGAAGATGATTAGCCTATCATCAACTAGCAATAACACTGTTCCCGGTGTACTGCTATAGAGGAGTGGAGCGATTTCCTTTTTATTTTGATGCCTTAATGAAAGCATTGTGCTGCTGAGAGCCCTGTTAAGCAGTATTAACAAGTGGATTAGATCACATCCACGGGCCTCGTGTTTGTTCAGAAGGTCTTAGATTATGAAAGTGTTTCCTACAAAGAGATCCTGAGATTAAACTACTGAAATATTGTTAAATCATTCTGATTTGACTCTCATAGGAGGACTTTGCAGTCTCAGGTTTATTTTATTTATCATTATGAACACAGCGACCCCACAACTGATTAGTTTCCACTCACTGTGCTGGAACATCTTAACATACAGTCATGGTACAAAGAAAGTACACCCTCTTTCAGTTCTAAGGTTTTACGTATCAGGACATAATAAAAAATAATCTGGTCCTTAGCAGGTTTTAAAATTAGGCAAATACAACCTCAGATGAATAACAAAACATGACATATTACACCATGTCTTTATTTATTTAACAAAAGCTAAGCCAACATACAGAAGCAGTGTGTGAAAAACTAAGTACACCTTTACTGCGTCCATAGGAATTAAGAGGATGCTGATAACCAAATGCACTTAAATAGCTGATCATCAGCAAGTGTGACCACCTTTATAAAAACAGAACTTCTGGCGGTTTGCTGGTCTGGAGCATTCAGCTGTATGTTAAACCAGGGCCAAGGAGGAAAAAACATCAACAATCTTAGAGAAGCAATTGTTGCTGCCCATCAATCTGGGAAGGGCTATAATGTCATTTCCAAACAATTTAAAGTCCATCATTCTACAGTGAAGAAGATTATTCACAAATGAAAAACATTCAAGACAGCTGCCAATCTTCCTAGGAGTGGACATCCCAGAAAATTCACCCCAAGGTCAGAGAAACTGCAAAACACCCAAGATACATTTCAGACTCTAAAGGCCTCAGTTATCATGTTAAATGTTAAAGTTAACATGCTAAAACAAGAATGGCTTCTTTGGAAGGGCTGCCAGGAGAAAACCTCTTTTCTCTAAAAAAGAACATGGCATCACGGCTTTGCAGAGTTGCATGTGACAACTTCTGGAACAATGTCCTTTGAACAGAGAAGGCCAAAGTGGAGATGTTTTAGCCATAATGCACAGCACCACGTTTGGTGAAAACCAAACATGGCATATCAGCAACAAAACCTCATACCAACTGTCAAGCACGGTGGTGGAGGGGTGATGATTTGGACTTGTTTTGCAGCCAGGGGACCTGGGCACCCTGCAGTCATTGAGTCGACCATGAACTCCTCTGTATACCAAACTAAAAGTGAGAATCTGTCCAACAGCTAAAACTTGTCTGAAATTTGGTCATGCTACAGCACAATGATCCCAAGCACTGCAGCAAATCTACAACAGAGGTCAAAGACCTCAATGTGACTGAAATGCTGTGGGCAGACTGTAAGAGAGCGGTGCATAAACAAATGCCTAGAAACCTCAATGATCTGAAACAATGTTGTAGAGAAGAGTTGGCCAAAATTCCTCCACAACACTGTGAGAGACTGATCGAGCCATACAGAAAACAGTTACCTCAAGTTATTGCTGCTAAAGGTGGTTCTTCAAGCTACTGAATCATTTTTCACACACTGCTTTCACATTTTGGCTTAAATAATACCATGGTGTAATATGTTATGTGTTGTTGTTCATCTGAGGTTACATTTACCTAATTTTAAGTCTTTGAAAGGAGTAGATTTTTTTTATTATTATTATGTCTTGATATGTAAAATCTTAGAACTGAAAGAGGGTGTACTTTCTTTTCACCATCACTGTAAGGTCCAGATTCTCTGAAGTCATTTTTGTTGTGGTGTTTTACTGGAGAGTTGTTCACCTGGTTTTACTATAATTTAATTTCAACATGCTGTTGAAGTTGCGCTTATTTTTTCTTCTAAGACATCTTAGACTATCTGCTTTATGAATGGCTTGTTCATGAACTTTAACCTTTTTTAGGATGTACTTATTTACTGAAAAAACAGGGGAAACATATTTGGAAATTTTTTATAGGTGGTTGTTGTTGTTGTTATTTTTGGTCTGACCCATACGATTGAACTGCATATGATCCATGAATTAAAATAAGTTCGATATCCCAGTTCTAAATAATCTTTGAAAGTGTACTATTCTTATTTGGGTTTTTTTTTTTTTATCACTACATTACACTAAATTATATCAACCTCAGTATGTTCTCAGTTGTTTAAGAAAACACATGCTATAAATTTAGTAGTTGGCCTCACGCATCCTTATTTGGAAATAATCTTGTTGTTCACTCCAAAAGCAAAACACTGCTACTTACTTAAACCAATTAAGAAAGAATTGGTTTCCTTATGTGTCCTTACATGTATGTATCAGAGCTATTTTCACAATACTTTCCTGTTTTCTCTGTAATTCTTCTTAGATAAAATACAGAAATCCCAGTGAAATATATCTTTAATAATTAAAAAAAAAAAAGAAATCAAACCATTTAAACACGTCAAGTAACAAGAACTACAGCTGTTACAGGAACACTCGATGACAATATTTTAAGTAGTGGTTTCATACTGCTGATTTAAGTAGGAAAGATTTATGTGGGTACTAAGAGAACTGCATTATGAGCTTAGCTTGGAAAAATCTTTTTAAACTATCTGATGTCAAAGAGAATTATTTCATTTCCTCCATCTAGGCCCTTTAGTGGTCATCAGGGAGCATTAGACATGCCACTGCAAATCCCTCTGACATTGGTGCGGCTGCAGATTTGCTTTTCTGCCCACACCTTGAATCAGCTCTGTCGATCTCAGCGTGACACTCTAAATCCATTTTGCAGCAACAGTTTCTTTTCTTTTGTCTGTTTTGAGCATTGTTGTATCTTGAGTTTACTCTTGTATGCCAATAACATGTAACTTAATGGCAAGTATTCTACACTGAAATTGATAATCTGCAAATGCATCTCATATTTAGTATTTAAATGATTTACAAAATTGGTATTATACAGTTCATTAATAAGATCATGATCATGAATGTGGAAAAAAAAGACTTATAATAAGTAATCATCTGCTTTTCAGGGCCAGAAAGACCTTTTACCTTCAGGTAGTCACCATTTAAAGACTCATTACAGGCCTTTGTTGCAACAAAGAACTAGTGTGATGATGTGATGGTTGAGCCCATATTATTCTAAAAGCTATGCTAAAGTGACATAATGCATATATTGTAAGTGAAGTAATACTTACGTGATATTTTTTTCTTTTTAATGAAAAAATCTACTGCATCCCACTACACAGACCACAGATGGGCAGTGAGTCATATCCTCAGAGTACAAGCAGCTGTTGTGGGAATTTACCACTCATAAGTTTGATTCAGCATAAGATGGAATAAATTAATGCAAAATAATATGAGGTAACTACATGGCCACATTGTTAAGTATACCTTGTGAGTAATGGGTTGGACCCCCTTTTGCCTTCAGAACTACCTTTATTCTTCTTGTATAGTATAGATTAAACAAGGTGCTGGAAACATTCCCCAGAGATTTTGTTCCTGTGGTCTTCTGCTGCTGTAGCCCATCTGCTTCAAGGTTTGACGTGTTAAGCATTCAGGGATGCTCTTCTGCACACCTTGGTTGTAATGAGTGGTTATTTAAGTCACTGTTGCCTTCCTATCAGCTTAAAGCAGTCTGGCCATTCTCCTCTGACCTCTGACATCAACAAGGCATATTCACCCAGAGAACTGCCGCTCACTGGATATGTTCTGTTTTTTGGACCATTCTCCTTAAACCCTAGAGATGACTGTGTGGGAAAATCCCAGTAGATCAGCAGTTTACTAACTACTCAGACCAGCCCATCTGGCACCAACAACCATGCCAAGTCACTTAAATCACCTTTCTTCCTCATTGTGATGCTCGGTTTGAACTTCAGCAGGTCGTATTGACCATGTCTACATGCCTAAATGCACCAAGCTGCTGCCATGAGAATAACTGTTTAGATGTTTGCGTTTATGAGCAGTTGAACAGGTGTACCTAATAAAGTGGCCAATGAGTGTATAAGTGAGGTTGGAGCCTTTTTTTCCAAATGAATTAAAATAGATGACTTTGGCAAATGTCTGACACTATAACCATTATATATTACATTTTTAATGTCAAATCCTCATCTCTTTATTAAAACACATTCTGAGGATTGACAGACTGCTCAAATAGTTGAAATGCATTATAAAAAGTATAAAAAGTGTCATCATTTTTCAGTTGCTCTCAGCCCGTTAATTTAATTTTTGTCTGTAGTATGGGTGTTATAAAGAAAGTAAACAAATTACTTGCAGCATCCCTTTACTTCAAACTCTTTGTCATTTCACTACATAGTGTTGCTAAACAATTAGATTTGTCATCTCATCTCTGGCAGTGTCATATAAAATGCTTTTACATTATTTGTAAAGACATTCACAGTTGGTGAGCATGGAAGTAGCTAAGAAAAAAATTTTACTTGTTAATGTGCAGCGATGACAAGCTTGTTATTTTGTTTGCCATTATTATTTACTCCTTTATAATGTGCATGGAGTATGAGGCTGATTAAGTTGGACAGATACACTGCATTATGTTGACAGCAATACCTTGATGCCATGGCACAATACATGCAAGGCCTTTCCATACTCACTTGAGTTACATGAAGGACCATATCTAACAGAAACTTGTTCTACAGGATTAATCACAATTGGTCAGTGTGTGAACCCTGTTCTCAACAAGTGTCAGATGTCATTTGCTTTGGTGAACAAGCATTTACTTTATGTTAGGCATTAAACTGTAATAAATTAATGATTTTAAAACAATATTTAGCCTAAATATCAGAAAAAAAAATCAGAGAAATATAGACAACAATTTGTAGGCATGGCAAGAAAAATGAAACCATAATCTAAAAGGATGATCATTAAGGAGCCCACCGGGGGTTTAAATGTTTTAGTCTTTCTACTACAGATCTCTTCTATGTACCTTATATCACAGGTAAGCATTTTGCAAACATTCTGCTGTTTTTTAAATGTACTTTTTCTATCATTCCAGGCACTTAGTGTTTGTAATATATTTTCTTTTAGGTTGAAGAGAAAGCCTGTTTGAATTGTACTCGATAAACTTGATTTTCAACCAACAGTAATGTGTCAGTCATACATGCAAATTTAATATTTACTGTGACTAATTTCATGAACAAGCAGGAGTCTGATTATTGACTTTTATACCGCATGGAAATAAATGGTGACCAATGATTGCCAGGAGGAGGAGTAAAAATACATTATGGTCCTCAGTCTTTATTTGCCATTAACAGTATGTGATGAAATTTATTTAACTATCTCATATTTACAGCTGTGCACTTGGAACTATGTTGCAGATCAGACAGTAAACAGGACAGCAATACAATTAACTCGCAGTCTTGTAGCACAGTATGAATTATTCAGAGGCATTCTGTATGTGTGTTCTGTAAACCTGCATCACTGTCCCTGTATGAAAGGGACATAAGTGTTTCACCATGGTTAAGTACTGTTTTTGTCTAGCATGGTGGCTATTGGCATTGTCTTCTTGCAGTGGAGCTATGGGGCTCTCATTGCCCGTAGCACTGCTATAATCCTGCAATTGAAGAGGATCTGTCCAGGGGACTAGAGACAAAGCATTCTGTAGAGGGTATCAAGTGTTCGCCACCAAAGCCTACCTCCCTAGGCTGCCCTCCAGGTGGTTTTCCTGTGAGCTGCACAGAAATCAAGGTGAGGGCAAAGCTTGGACTGTGGGATTTGATTTGATCTGGGTTCTGTAGGGAGCCCCTGTGTTGGCCGAGGCACGATGAGATCACAAGCCGCCGCTAGTTCAGTCTGTGTTTCACAAGGTCGACATAGTGACTTCTGACGTGGTTTGTTGCATTTTTCCTCCAGCAATGCTCCACTGACCTACTTCTTTTTAATCCCTCGATGTGACTTTAATTGACTAGAGGGAGGGGCAGGGAGGAGAGAGGGGTGTGTCTGTGTGTTCTAGGAGGGGGGCACTGGGTGCATGAAAGGGAAGAGTGAATGAAGATAGGAAACATAGGAGGAAGCAGGAGAAGGGGAAACTTGAGAACTTGAGTGATTTCCTACTGCTGCTGCTGTGTTCAGTCCACAAATTAATTTGATTCTGTTATGTAACTGTAATCATCATCCTCTCTAATCACATCAGCAGCTTTGTAAGACACCCAAAATAGAGGGGCTGTGGGCTGGACAGGGGGCGGGGTAAACTGAAGAATCTGGTTGCTGAGGGTGAAAGAAAGTAAATGGACTGGGGCTCAGCAGTATGCATCTGAAAAGGGTAGATGATACAGCTGAAAAGGGCGACAAATTCGACTGCATGAAAGTAGAATGGGATGCAGTTCTATAGAAACATTATTTGGGATTACGTTTCATTCTTTCTTGTAAAATATATTGCAAAGTTATTAGCATGTCCATCCATCCATCCATTTTCTTCCACTTATCCGGGGCCTGGTCGCGGGGCCAGCAGCCTAAGCAGAGAAGCCCAGACCTCCCTCACCCTGGCCACCTCCTCCAGCTTATCCGGGGGAACACCGAGGCGTTCCCTGGCCAGCCGAGTGATTCTTTAACTTTGACATGCTTCAGACTGAGCTGCAATGAAGCAGTTCACCTTGGGCGATTCCATACATGCTACTTCTTATAGTACCCAAGTATGTTTGAGCACAGGGCAATGATCTGTGCCTGCATTTGTTGAAAGAAGCGGACAGTTGTGTCTGAATTAGGCATTTTCAGTGTGGTAAGACCCAGTCTCAAACAGATGCTTGGTTGGGCTCTTTTGCGTCACATTTTAACGCACTAGGTACTGACCATCCAATAATTTTCTCCCACTTGCTGGATCCAGGATTAGGTTGTGGGGGCAGCAGTCTAAGCAGAGATGCCCAGACCACCCTCTCTCCAGCTACTTCCTTCAGTGTTCCCAAGCAAGCCAAGAGGCATAATCTCTCCAGTGTGTCCTGGGTCTGCCCCAGGGCCTCCTCCTAGTTGGACATGCCCAAAACACCTCACCTAGGAGGCATTCAGAAGGCATTCTAGTCAGATGCCTGAACCACATAAACTGGAATTGGCACTGGGTATCTTGTAGCATGCTTTTTGATGACATATATATGCTATATGAGTACTACAGACTGTGCTTAGAGGTTTGGTAAACTATGGAATGAGAGCTCAACAAACTATTTCATGATGCCATATGATAATTACTTCAAACATGTTTTTCTGTATTATGTTCTGTAAAGAATAAAAAGTTTCATATTGGCATATATTTCTGTATTATTGTAGGGTCTTTACCTTACAATATAAAGCACCTTGAGGCGACTGTTGTTGTGATTTGGCGCTATATAAATAAAATGGAATTAAATTGAATTGAATATATCAGCAACATGATGCTCTCTCACTGGTATAACCTGTCAAGTGTAAAATAAACTCCCCTGTGTCTTTCTCTCTCCTGCCACCCACTGATTGTGAGGAGATGCACCTAGGCCAACGCTGTTTTACTGGTCCGTCTGAATGCATTATTACATTGCTCCCCTTCCTGGTCAATGCTATCCAGTTAACAGCTTTTCTGCTGGAACGCCTGGATATTGTATGACTGGAGCAGTCAAATGAAAAAAAGAAAAATTTCAATAACCAAGTGCTTGATGTTTTAAAAGCATTTTCTGTATCAGATTGAAGACATTATATAATATACTGCCTTAGTGGAAAAATCAATAAGTTGTACACCAGATCTTTCATTTCAGGCCCTAGCTGCTGGAGAGAGCAGAAAGCCTGTTGCCATGACTTTGTATGATCAAAAAATATAAAGCCTCGTGATAGACTGTATTTCCTCCATTTTCTGGAGAGGACAGATGCCAGCCAACATGACTGATCCTGTCAGGTGAAAAGAGTGCAATGTATATTTGTCTTTTAGCTGGCTGCCCATGACTCCTGGGACCCAAGTTGTTCCAGATGGGTCAAAGGTTAACTGATTTGGGGAGACTTGTCTCCAGGGGTCTGATTGGGAAGCTGAAGACCCCGTGAGTGTCCTCTGTAAAGTGCAGTTCTGTGTCACTTAGTGACACTTGTGTTTGCTTTGAGTACCATTGGGTCCTCTGCTGTCTGTGGAAACAAAAAAAAGAAAGAAAAAAAAAAGCTCTCTCCACGTCTAGTTCTTTGTTCTCAACCTGAGTTGGATGAATACAGTCATGGTGAAAATACAAGTGGGATGCAGCATCAACAGAGGTGTCTTGCTTCCTGTATCTATTGATTCTTTTTGATTGTAGCCTGTTTTTCTATTGAGTCACCGAATCACACCAGAGCTGATGCATTCATGTAGACTTCATCTGGGCTTAGGGTACAGACAACCATGCTTTGTACCTTGTTAGTACATAGTTATGTGACAGATGCACATGGTCCACGTGGCTTTTGCTTTGCATCAGAACTGCCTGTTTGTGTGTCATGTGTTTGTTGTTGTGGAAGGGCAGGAGGCTTGCGGTGTGCCTTCTCCCCTCCAGCTGAAACCTGTCAGTCCCCCTGGGGAGCTGGGCCCGGGTTTACAGGACAGCTGAGGCAGCCCTGACAGCCCGGCTCATCTCGTTTGGAGCAAGGCATGCCGCTTTGCCGCTTGCTGCCTGGACAGGATTTGTTCCCTTCCTGCCACTTTACATCCACAAGCTCTACATTTAATTAGAATCACTTGTCATGTCTCGTATATCACCTGGGCCTCTTGGTGTCAGCTGTCAGCCAAAGAAATGTGATAGTTATTCATTGCTCTGCAGAAGTGTAACAGCAAGGTCACAGGACAGAATGCACCTTGAGCTAACTGTACTTAATGTCTGTGTGTGGGTGCACAGCATGTGTGGTGTCGAACAAAACTGATTCCTCAAATGAAGCCCTTATTTTCTATACTGTGCAAGTGAGAATGTTAATGTATTATGTTAGAGTAAGCCAGATAAATGGAAATGGAGTGTGAAGCCAATGGTAGTCAATGGTTGGGATTGAAAGGATTTTTTTTAGACTATTAGTGGCCTTAGTGGGTATTGGTTTGTGGTGTTGGTTGAACAATCTGAGATTCCTTTCTGTAGAGCTGGACGAATCCCAAAAAACGTCTGAATGCAGAGGCACTCAGGCAACAATGTGCTCTTAGAAGCATGCGACCGCTGCTTACACAAGACCCCGTGTCAGGATAATGCATGCATGATGAATGTGATAACCTCTGACCTGTGTTCACATCTGTGTGGTGGTTGCATTTTTACTCACCAGAGATCCCTGCTTGTTGGACACTCACCTGCCGCTGTCTGGCATTGGTGCAGGCAGCAGTGTGTGCCATGTTTGTTTTTGCTTTGATAATGTTGTCCCTGTCACTTTAAATGGCAATGTTTTTTCCTGGTCCCTGTCTTGTTCTCTGTCTCTGTCTGCCTGTCTCTCACACCCTCTCTCCCTGCTTTAACAGCCTGGTTATATAACTCGGTTTTCTTTCTCTGATATCCCAGAGCTCTTGCAGTCAGCTGACAGCACCCAAATGTCTGCTGGTAAACACACTGCTTTCTGTCTTTTCTCTCAGATTTTTTTTTTTTCCACTTCTTCTTCACCCCTCCTACTGCCTACTCCTCAGCGATTAGGGATTGATTCTCTCCTCTGTCCCTCTGCCTCCTCTTCCATTGGTTGGACTCCATATCCCCAGGCCAGTTTCCACATATTAGCACCCGAGGCCAGGGGAGGCGGGCAGATACGCATTGCCTGCCATGGCCCATGGATCCTGCAAGCCAGTGAAAAATGAGCTTTGGAGAGGCAATAAATTGCATCCAATTTAGAGATGAAGGCAGAAATAAATTTCTCTTTTCTGAAGTCTGAAGAAAGGGGGGGAAAGAAGCCCCAAGATAATTTCTGTTCCATCTTTTTTTTATGTGAAAATTTCTTTGAAATATCCTTTTTGTGTTGTTCGTTTGAATTCATAAAATAATTATATGTCTGCACTTTAGATTGCCTTTTTATGTTTCAGCAGGTTATGAAAATAATCATTCTTGTCTTTGCTGATGTGTTTTAAGTCTTGCTTGAAATGCAGAGGGGACATTTTGAAAAGATATATTTACCAGAAATGATTTGGCGCACACACGCTAACACGCACACATACACGAGAGAGTCCCCATTTCTCATCACTGCATTATCCTAAATGAACTGTCCAAGAGTCTTTGGCTTTCTCAGCTCAGTGTTGCAGCAGTCTGGGAGAATGAGAGCATGTGGAAGGTAGTCTCAGAGATGATGAAAGGAAGTGTCTTGTAATGGCCAAAATCTGTCTCTCCTGTTCGCTGCCTGTGCCCCAGATGTTTTCAGAAGCCTCATGGCACCTCTGTAAAAGGCTCCTGAAGTAATGAAGAACTTAGCAAATCCACTACAGTCTGTAAAGCTTGCATCAACAGTATAAGCCAATGGAGATCCTAACATTCATTTTCCCTGTGGTGAAGTGGAAGCCTCATATTAGTCTCTGAAGCCCAACTCCAGGCTGAGATGTTTCCCTTTGTGTTCAGGTAGAGAGTGTTGTGTTCCAGTGCTTCCCTGTGTATTACTCGGCCTGCCAAAAAAACAGTGGAAGAGACATGAGGGGGATAAACTCAGGAGAATTGCATCCCATTCTGTTTTTCTTTTCTTTTTTCTTTTTTTTTTTTACCTCCAAGAGATGTTTCTTCTGAGTTAAAAGAGTTATGTTTCTCAACACCATTTCAATGTGCTGACACCCCAACTGTGAGGTGTTGAAATTGGCAAAAAAACATTGTCAGCGCACAGTGTTGCAGTGCCAGTGAACTCCAAAAGTACAACATGAAAGGGGTGATTTTGTGTATGTTAGAGTGTATTTACTGACAACATCGCCATGCTGTTACTCATCACTGACTTCACCCTAGGAGATGAATAATGTGCAAATGGGCAAACATTCTTTGTTTGTTGTACACTCTGTGACAGTATTTACTTTGGATCACATAGTAATGTTTTGTTTGCAGCCAAATAAGCACAAATGGGTTTACAGTGCTGAGCTTTAGATCATTTGTTCACTCTGTATTATTGTATTCTTTTCACATTCTCTTTGAGCATTAATGGAAAAGATGCTATATAAAAATACAAATATATGGAGATGCAAAATTCCATGGCACATAGCTTTATCTCAAGTTAATGCGTCATGTATTTTAAGCTGCATTATGCCAACAGTTTTCCTGTCTTACTGCAGTGTATCACAACCCCGTGCTGTACATCTAAGCAGGCAGTTAGCTAAGCTCAGCTGATTAATAAATAACCATGCCATGGTCTTGGATCAGTGCACCTCTAATGTGCTCAGACTCTCTGCCTTGTTCCCGTAGTGTCTACTGTATATTCCGCTTGGCTTTGTAAATGCAAAGGAGGGGTGGGGTCTTGTACTGTCTATCAGCATGTCGTAGGGGTGTCTCAGCATGTAGTCATCAAATCCCGCTGTGGCATGAGCTCCCCTCATACTGCCGTATTTGTCTCTCCACATGGACAAGTGCAATTGGATGTGAGCTCCCTGTAGTTCAGCCCCCCCCGTCTCTTTCCTTGTCCTCCCCTCCCTTTACTTGTGTAAATTATGTAAGTGCAGGGAAAGCAGCGGTGATGAGCCATACAGTAGTGGCATTTCACTAACCGGGGTTGTGAACAGCACATGTGAGCCCACTAGCCCGCATGGCATGCCTAAGTATCATGGTCTGCCTGCTCCATCAGCTACACGAAATGCATTTTTAACTGGGGTTTCTAGAACAGCCCAGCTAGACGTGGTGAAGACTTGGGGTTAGAGGGTTACCTCACTGACTGTTCTGTAGTTAGGAGCTGACATCTCTAAATGTGCTGTCTGTGTATTGTGTAGCCATGCAGGGGAATTCTTCCTCCACAGCTCAGACAAGGCTCTGGCTCTGTGCTCAGCCCTTCTCATAAAATAACAATAGGGTCGCACTTTAAAACACAGACCTCACAGAAGATGAACAGTCAGCTCCAAAAAAGCATGCTAGAGAGATAGAAGGACTTTTCTTCTAAAGCTTTTTAATTTCTATTTTGCACTTGTCCTGAATGGTGTTATATTCAGTTACCATATTATATAGTATATATAATAGTATATATTAGTATATATAATACATACATAGTATATATAATACTACTGATTGTGTAACTTTCTCATAGTATTTTTATATATATATATGTATTATCTATGCACATATACCTACACAAGATAGATAGACAAACAGAAATTCAGACTAAACTGCAGTGATTAAACAATAAGTCGTTGTTTATTGAGCAGTTATTGTATTTACATATAATTAAGAACAACTGAGGTAATCTATTTAGTAAGCAAGAGCAGCAGTTTCGTAAAGGCTCACTGTGACCTCACAAAACCACTTTTTTGGCCATAACTCGAGAATCCATACTGTTCCTATGGCAGACTTTCACACAAAAGGTCTGATAAGATAAAATGGTGAAGCCACAACCTTTTCTATTAAATGTTTCTCTTTTTTTTATTTTATATAAATACATTTTAATTGAAAATTATATCCAAATGGTCAAATGTCAACTTCAGTGTGACATCATAACATTATGCAAAAACACTTGGAAATACAAGAGAACATTGTGACCATGCTAGTCAGATGCTAAACTCATAACAGCAACAGTAGCTTTGAGTACCAAACTTATAACTATGGTGAGCCCCTTTATCAGTTGAAAGCACTCCCATAGATAGGGCTAATACTAGGCTAAACGATGCAATCAGCCATTCAGATAACTGAGAGAAATCCAGGTTACGGAGATGGTTTCTTAGGTGCATTTAAAATCTCTGGAGCAAGTGAAAATGATACTTAATTCAAAACTCTGTTCAAGTCTCCTGTGTGAAATATGTCCAGCTTATTATATTCTATCAGAGATAAACATAACCACACTTAATGTGTTTGTCTCTGTTCCTTCAAAAGTTTTCAGTACAAATGTTAGGAGAGTCTGGACAGACATGGATAGAAACTGCAACTTAACTGGTTAGCAGAGCAATACAAGCGTGAAGTGGTAATTCTGATTTTTCTTACAATATTTTGCTTGAATTTCTTTTGCTTTTATACTGATGGTGGAATAAGATAAAACATTTAACAACAATTTGGGTTGTTGATTGCTCATTGAATGGCCCTTATCAGTAGGTATAACTTCCATAGATATCACCAGTAGGATTCACCAACTAGAAGGCTCAGAAACCAGACATTATTTAATGGTGGTCATGCCATCTTGATAAAGAGATGGGCAGAATGTTTCTGATTTTGTTTCACCACAAGAGCCAGCACAGCAAGGCTGAAGTGGTGTTGGTGGCATAAATCACACTCAACACTTATTTGACCACCGGCTTTTGAGCCCAAGTTTTGTTTTCACTCATTCTTTTTTTCATTGTTTTTAGTGATCATTTGCTTTTGTTTTCACTTTTGGATTGGTTAGGGTTAGGCACCAAAATTACATAGTTAAATAAATGTCTTTGGAGTGTTGTTTATATAGCTCAGCTACTTCTAATTCACCATGCAGGTCATCTCAGGACACATGCATTACTTTGTAAGGTAAAGACCTGGCATTATTATAGGGAGAAATCCAGTGATCCTGTGTGAGCAAGCAGTTGGTAACAGTGGGGAGAAAAAAAACTCCCTTTTTACTGGAGGAAACCTCAGGCAGAAACAGGCTCAGGGCAGGTTGTAATCTGCCTCGACAAGTTGAAACATGAGCATAGGGTATTTAGGAACCAAAACTGCTTGGTTAAGGTGAGGAAAGGATCATGGTTTGGATTAAAAATATACCTTATCACAAAGGGAATCGCATTTTTAGAAAGCTCAATTTTCAAGGTTCACAATGTAAAGACTCCATTCAACATTTTATGTGCACTTATTCCCATGGATCCTAAATAATCTGGACTGCTTTCTGTTTAGCACCTATTAGAATGGATGATATCACACATTCTGTTCTACGAATAAATACAGGAGGGCTCCTACTGCCCAATTGTAATGATGTAATTGGGTGGGTGGATTTAAAAAAAAAAAAAAAGTCCATTTGCATTATTGTTTTATATTTAATCAATCACTCAATAAAACAAGTTGCAGACTCTATATAAATGGAAATCATCAAATAGCTGTCATAATCTTCTTTTTCAGTTATTTAGCTATATAACTTGTAGCTAATGCCATATTGCTCTCTGTTGGAGGGACCTCTCGCTGTGATTTGCCACAACAGGTGTCATCTATCCGTCGAATACAATCCCTTTACAGTACCCAGATCTCTTACCTCAGAAGTTTAACTTGATGTTCTGTTGAGCCTGGCCCATTGCCTAATAGCCAATTATAACAGTTGCACTGTTGTTGTTCTGTAGATTGAATGGAAGGTAAATACCATCTCTGTCTTTCTGATCATCCACACAGTTTGTGAATTGCTATAAGTGTGTCCCATCTGCCAGGCAAAAATCAATAGGCTCTCTTCACGCGGCACTGACTTTGTCTGGTTTCTGACGAATAATTAAAGAGCCAGCTTGCTTCACACAACCATGATGACTAATGCTGTTTAAGGAATGTCTCTCGTACATAAATCAATAGTTCTTATTTCTCTCTCGTCCTTTCTCTCTTTTACACGCGCTCTCCTACTATCTTTTCCTCTTTCTATGTATGTGTGTTTATCAAGGCAGACAAAGTTCTCCTTTGTGCTTGTAGGTCAGTGTGTCACTGTGCCGTGGCAATGATGCTTAGGCATTTTGACAACTTCTGAGCACAAAAAACAAAACAGACAAACAAAAAAAAAAACTAGCTGTCTTGTCTCCAAAATCAAGATAGAGCCAATATATTTTGTTGTTATACATGGATATGGTAACTCGTTTTCATTTTCTGTCTATAGTAAATAGAGGTCAATGACAAATCAAATTGCATTTGTCTTTTTAGGCTGCTTGCAGAAGTCTCTGTCACCCAAAAACAGAGAGGCAGAATAAATATGTGTGAAATAATGCATGGTTATGAGTGAGCACCATGCACACCTTTCTTTCCACCATATTAGATTTTCATAATTGAATAAAACATGGAAGTGCTCTGAACATCCCCTCAAAGGGAAATGGCAGGCACTAAAGCATAGAAGCCAACTCCGTAAAGAACTGCAAATGAATAAGTGATGAGGAACAAACGAAGTGTGGTATATGAGAACAAGGGAGTGATTTACTCTAAAACAATATTTGAAACAGGAGGTGAATGAGGGGCAATAATTACATTCTAAAAAGAGGGTGGGTTTTGAAGTGACTGGCCTTGTATGAATTACAGAGTGTTAGGGCCCATTTTTGAAGTAGACAAAATATACTTGAATCATATGCAAACATGACCGGGGAAACATCTCAGTCAACCAAATTTTCACTTGCTGATATGGTACACAAACACACAGAAAGAGAGAAGGGATACAGAGAAAAGCTGGGAAAGGCGGTACACTGTGAAATATCCTGAAGGTCCTTGGCAGCATTAGAGAAAGGCCTGGGAGGTTAGGAAACATCAAATCAATGCATTGTAATGTGAATTGACTGCTGACTTTGATCATCTGCCTTGGGAGTGCTTTAGCATTGAGTGCTGTCACACTGGCTGGGTTAAGCAAATATGGCATGGGTTGAAATGGAGAGAGATGGGGGGGAGAGACAGGTTAGAATGGGAGTGAGAAAAAAGGGATGTATGATGCCTGGCTATCATCAGGGAGTAATGGGCACATTAAAATTCTATGTTTGCTTTGGTAAATGGCATCCTGTAGATGTTTTGCATGGTTAAATTGATTTATAGATGGTAAATATTTTGCACATTAATAACAGCAGCATGTATTGGTGTCTCAGAGTGCTGTTTTTTTTTCTCCTCCTTTTGTCTGTTAGGGTTTTTATGTGTGTGTTGTTGGTTTTCAAAAGGCTGTAGTGGCCAAGAAAGAAAATATTTTTTTTGCTCAGACTCAACTGTATTCCTGGGAAGAAAGCTGATACCCTCCACTCACCTCCCTCCAAAACGATGGGTCAGCCATGCTTAGTGTCAGAAGCTGCTGATATCCTCGCTCTGAAAGTGGAAATGCTCTTAAGCCTTTCTCCTATAATGGAGTGGCCAGTCTAATCTTGCCCTCTCTGAGTGAGAGCTGGTAAGGAAGAGAGTTTTTACCACAGCACTCTGACCCTTGCTTTGGCACAATATTGTACACAGTACAGTAAGAGAGCAAGAGAGCCATCCTCGTTCTTTTGCCAGCATCCTTCTGCTGCTCTTGCTCTTATCCTCAGGAGGATGTCCTTTTCATATGAAGCACACAGTGTAAGGTCTATGGTTTGTTTATGCCACTGTGGTTCAAGTGTTGTATTTCAGATAAAATCTGTAATTGTGGCTTTTGTTTTCTCATCAGTGGATTTATTTATTATTGTTTGTTTTTTTTGTAAATGTTTGTCCCCTTTTGACCATAAAAAATGTATAAATGTAAGCAAACTGAAAAACCATAGAAAAAGAGAGCTTAGATGGAGTGCTTGACAGAACAGTGCATTGTGCAGTTATGTCACTGTGACAAAGAAAATATGAGGGAGAGAGAGATTCCTTGAGTCAAGCCAGAGCAGCAAAGAGAAGCCCAAAACCTCTTGTCACTGTATGAAAAGAATAGCAAGACGACCCGTAGGTATTGGGCTGCTAGGTGCATCTCCTAACAAGCTGACTGTTCAAAGGCTTTTTAGTGCTCTAGAGAACATGAAAGGCATGTTTAAAAATTTAAAAGCCCGATCTGTTCCAGTGCTATGGAGCGGCAGAGGGAAGCAGATTTTTACGTCGCCATAATTCCCTAGTTGCATGCTTTGTAAATTAATTAAGATGTTTATGACAGCTGCTTGCACCTAATGGAATGCTTATAGAGTATGCTATTAATTATTACTGCTGGGCACGGCTGCAAGCTTTCATATTGCTGAGAATGTATGGCTGTGGCCGCAGTATAGATGTGGTCCCAGCCTCCACCTCAGACCTCTCTTCACTTGCACGGAGAGTCAGTAGGCTGTCTGCGCATATGTTTAAGATGTCCACTATGGAATAAAGTCACAGTGTGTTTAGCTGGCCACATCACAGCGTTGACAGGTGCATAAAAATAATGAATAAACATGTATGGTCACATTCCACAAAGTGGTGGTATATTTGGCTTGTCATCTTCCCACTCGATAAACTGACAGTGTTCAGATGTTTGTGTAGGGCATTTATATTGTGAACTGTCACTGACCTCATGAGCCTAAAGGAAGTTCACCCATTTGCTCCCTGCTGTTAACTTGGCTGTAGAGTGGGGAGTTATGATTTCAGTAAGAAAGGAAGAATGAACAGCTATGCCCATGAGTGTGCAAATGCTAGTATGGCTAATTATAGTTTCGTTTCATATGACTTCACCGCAAATGCTTCCTCTGCCATTATTATGCAATGGCATAACAATAACACCATTGACAGCAGGAAGCTTTGCAGCAGCAAGATACTATATGCAGCAAATAGGAAATATAAATTGTGTGTACATTTTTAATCACTATATGAGTTCATTGTTCTTGAGGGGTGATGTGGACAAGCCATCAGTAGTGAACAGCAGATTTACTTTTACTCTTGTTTAAATTGTGGTCAGAGGTACTTGGTGAGTGTTTCCTGTTTTTTCAAACTAGTATCTAACTAGTATCGTAGAGTATTTTTACTCCATTACATTTGGCAGGAATTACTTTGCAGATTAAGTTTTTGTAACAAGTGATAATAATGAAAAATTAACCCTGATATTAAAATGTCACTGAAAACATTTATATACTTTACTTAAGTAGAATTACAAAAGTGTAACTCTTACTTCTAATGGAATATTTTTAGTCTGTAATCCTACAGCTTATAGCTACTGAAAATTGTGTTTGATTCTTCAGACTTTCCAGAAATTTTTACTTTTCTGTCATGAAATTACTGGATAATTCAACCTAAAAATGTGCTAATCACAAATGGTAAACAAATGCAACCTGTGACGAGGGTTCAGTAGCAGATATTGCTTTGTTTTAATGAAAAAGGTTGAGGAAACTACAGCTATAGGTTATTTTAAAATGACGGAAAAGAGACTTTTGTTATTATCTGTCTAGTTACAGTGTCACTGGGAAAATAGATCATCCAGGCAAGTGCATCCTATGGCTGCAACTTACCCAGGAGTCAATGGGACAAATAAATAACGCTACACAGCTCACTCTGTTCATTACACCATGTGAGGTAGATTTGTATCCCTCTATCCCTGCAGAAGGGAGGCATCATGTCTCTGCTCTGCAGAGCTTTATCCCGTGTTATCCTCCGATTACATTTACATAGAGAATGCAGCAGGGAGGGAGAACGCAACAAACTGAAGCACACTCTACCTGCACCACAAGAGGCAATGTGTGAAATATATATTCAGTCTTTCATCAACCACTTTATCTGCTGTGCATGGTTATTCCTGTCTGCAAAGCTTTGAAAAGTGAGGGGGAAGCTGTGATCTGTTCTGTTAACCGTAGTCCACCTCCAGTGTTGCCCTGTTATCAAATGTGTGTAACCACATGGTATTTGTGCCTTAATAATAAAAAACTACGTCTCCTAAAAAGGACATTTTCATAAAACTATGGTGCATTTTCTTTATTTATTTCTGTTGTTGTTTCATGGAAAATTTCTATTCTCCCCAACAAAAGACATCACAATTTAAAAACCCAAACAAGGCAGTGATGGTGGCATCAACATCCCTAAGACTTTCATCCTCTTAGTTGCGTGTTATTATTTATTTATTTACATAATGATTTTGGATTTTATTACTTTTGTTTCATTTTTACTCACTGTTTTGTTTGGTTAGGTTTCGGTACCAAAACTACTTGGTTAGGTCCACTAAACAATCAGGCTTTGGATGTAAAAATACCTTTTTATGCTGTTATGCACATGAGAAGCTTTTCCTTTATTTTCTGGTTTGTTAGGATGACGAGTCCCGGCCATCTTATATGAAACTGAAAAAGAACAACAGTAGGAAAGCAAGAATATAAATGCCAAATATATGTTGATTAGAAATGTATTTCTGAAATGTAGCAAACAAACATAATCCTTGAGAAAATAAATTTCCCCTGAAATGTAAATGAGAATGCGGTCTAGTTGCATGGCAGTGTCATTTTTAGGGCTCAGTAATGCCACCACCGATGAACTCCCTGCTAATAGCACTATCTTTGATCTACATGGAGCATGGCGGGCTTACAGAACTCACAGGTTTTAATTATGAAATACATGAAAAATAGATGCTTCACTAAGTGCCGACCGTGACTTGCAGTGAATTACAGTAGCAGTGCGCTCACTAGTTTGCCTCTGCCTTTCCTTCCTTTATGTCTTCCAGTGCCTCAAATACCTCCACTCCCGTCTGTCTGACTCAGTTTGTTACTGCAGAGAAGCAAAAAAGACAAGTCCATGATATTAATTAGTGGATTGACAGACTTGTAATTCATCTCAGAGGAAGTTTTCATTACATGGGAGGCTTCAGAGGGGCAGTTTGGCTTATTGGCAAGTGCTAAGACCAGACCTAATGGGGCTGCAGTTCCCTCCCTTTTGAGCAATTACAGCCAAGTCCTTATCAGCAGCGCCACGAGTCCACTGTTGTGGGACCTTGATTTCCAACACACTCGCATAGAGTGATCCTTCCCCGTAGACCCTTGTTCATTAGACAAGTGTACAGTACTCTACTTTACTGGATGAGAATTGAGACTGAGTGAGTGATGGTAATGAAAGGTTTCCTGTATGTTTCTGAGTCAGCCTTTATAGAGCTGATATTAGCTGACATTAGTTTGCCATCATAGCTCTAGCCTGCTTTCCCCCTCCGTGATTATACAAGCAGCCTTGTGTGTACAGTCTATTGACAGGCCTGTGCAGCTCTTGTAACAGATTGTCACGAGCCGTCAGAGCACGTATAAACTTTAATCCCATCTTTCTATCCTATTCTTGAGATAATACAAAATACAAGCTTGGACAGGGGAGTTGAATAAACAAATCTTGAACGGTGCTTTATCTGTTAAAATGACACATAACTCTGGCAAAAGCAGTCTACCACTGTGGTTTCCTGAGGTAGGCAGGTGGCCTGTGAATCATCTTTTGCAACCTTGTGAGGAAACGGAAGACACAGAAAAACAAAACAAGCAATTTCAAGTAAACTGCAGATCTGAGATGATCTTTGTTTAACAGCTGTATGCTGCTTTTCATGAATATTTAAACACTTCTGAATAGGTTAACCCAAGGGGGTTCATCTCTGTTGGCCAACTGTACTACTCTTACAAGCCATTATTGTTAGAAGAAAAAAAAGTGCATAAGTAGTGTGTTTGCCCCAGGAGCCGTAGGTAATTGTATCCCCTCCCCTTTAGATTTGCACCTGTGTGGAGATAAGGTAATATATTGTAACGTCAACAGGAATTTTGTCTGTGGGACTGTTTTCTTCTATACAGGCAGAGCAAGCTCTAACCAACAATATAATGTTATTATGGAGTTTTCTGTATGCATTGTGTAAATAAAAAAAAAAACAATAGGGCTAGATTATGTTACTTTATGGAATAGCACCATTTGAAATAAGCTTCCATCTGACAAAGTAGAGTATCTATTTAAACTTTATGTAGTTAGAGCCTTTCTATATGTGTGTAAACACAACCAGTGGTGGTCTATCATGCTGTTCTGTGTAGCTCCGTATCACTAAAGTAAATCAGGGTGGTCTGCTGAATGTGGTTTGTCTTTATTTATGGTGCAGGCTGAAAGGCTATTGGGTTTCATGTGTGGTTGAGGCTGGATCATTGGGAGATTACTGCTGGGCTGGGAACCGACAGCGCAGAGAGTACACAGAGGCCCGTCTGTGCTCCTGGCCTCTCTCTGACCACTGCCCAGGGCTTTCCTGTATCCATCAGGCCCCCTGGGACCAGCCCGCACTCGGAGGAGAATTACTGAATAGTATGTTAGAGCCGAGATCAGAACGAACAACATCAGAGCAACAGAAACACAACCATTTTGGCTTTTTACCTGCAGTACTGTACTGAATCACAAAACAATATAACTGAATGGAATGCCTCAGTGGTTTCAGATTGAGCAGTTTCATCGTTATTTTGTAGATGTTTCCTGAACCTTTTGTTTTTTTCTTTTTTTGGCTTTGCTATATTTTTTGGTCCTCTGTGCATGTTGTACATAAAGATAGAGCACAGAAACAGTGCAGCCATACCTGCACATATTAGTACAATAGTAAAAACAACCAGCACCAGCACTCAGTAATAGGTATTCTTATATAGTAGTATTTATTGTTGGGTGCAATCTGAAGAAAAAAAACAGTCATCTAACATTATACATAAAGAAAATAGGTAAGATCCAAACACCAATCAATAAAGAGGACACACAAATGCATGATAAAAAGCATCTGCAGGTAAACAGCCCTGGAAGGTGGCCCATGAGAAAATTATGAATCATGAAAAATATATAATCATCAGGAAAAAAAAAATTAATGATCCAAACACTACAATTTTAATTTTAAATTATATATAAATTATATATATTTTTATGAATCTATCATCACAATACTATTAATCACAACTGGCAGTTGAGTACAACAGTGTACCAATCTTTTCAGAATATAAGCATATAGAGTTGGTGTCAAGGTAGAGCTTTGGACATTGTGCAAGAGTCAGTTTTGGATCCTGTCATTTTTTTTTTTTTTATCTTAACCTGTGCAGCAGTGTCTTACCAATAACAATAGCACTTATCGCAGTGTTCCCTGCGGTACAATTAAAATTCCATCAGAGTCTTCATTCTGCCTCCAAGCCATGCCTGCTGTTTTTTGGCCCTCCTGGGCCACGTCAATTCCTCTGCTGCAATGTATAATTCACGAGCCACCAAACAGCACTGAGAACTCACCTGGAGACTCTCAGGCCCAGCAATGCAGAACTGCTCTGGGGGAGATGTTGTACATGAACCTGGGAGACATTTCTAAGGGTCGAGGTGCATGTGACATGAAGCCTCAAGTCAGCCAGGGGTTCTACGATCTCAGGGTCATCCTGATAATGTCGCTCTTCCTTTGGGATCTACCACCTTCACGTATCCTTTTATTTTTTCCTGACCTTTCTTCTTTCGTCTTCTGAAAGACAGTTGTGGTGTCCTCTAAAACTAATTTGGATGTATATCTTCTATTTGCAGACAATTCCATAGTGATGCAATGAAGTAACCTGTGGAGTCTCAGAGTGGTTGCTTTTATTTAAAACCAATTAGAAATGACCAGAAATAACAGCGCCTGGAGACAGAGAAGTCATTTTTCTTTGAGCCTCCCCAGAGAGTTGGCCTCTCCATGGATTAAGTGTTTTAGTATATTAGGGGGCAGCTGATTAGAATCATTGTGCTTTTTTAATCATTAAATTTTTGCATGTATAGTTTATAGCTGTATAATAGCTAATAAGTCTAAGTGTGTCACAGAAAAAGGGCGGATTGTTTAAGTGACTTTGTGTATGAAAGTTTCACAAAGACTGCCAAAGAAGAGCACTGAGGTTCTTGAATCAGCTAAACCATATTTTATGACTTTTGATGAGATGAGCATTAATTTAAGAGCAACCTTGCATCATATCTTTATGCTTTTAACAGTGCTTTGTACTGTCTGACCCACTATGTTAGTTTTTCATCTTTTAATGCATTCGTGCACTGCTGACTACCTAAATGAGTCACCTAGCCTACTGAATATTCTAATTTCCTTCAAGCCTGAATTTGTACTACTGTTGAATTTCTTAAAAGTACAGCACCAAAAATCACATTTTCTAAACAATTTGAGCTGCTTTTTGGAGCTTTGTGATGGCTAAGAAGAGAAACACATTAATTATTTCTAATTGTTTTCTCTCAGGAATGTAGTAGCAATTTGTTAATTGGGCAGGTAGCAGCAGTCAAGAGATGGACTGCTGAATGTGACCACCATCTATCATTCTTAAGATGTTCATCTTACCCACCATTATTAACCAGCAACCTCAGGAGTAGCCTAAAATTAACAGTCCCATACAGCTGCCATCATTAAGACAATAAGCAAACCTTCCATTATGATCTGTTTTTTTCTGTCTTAGAGGCCATATTAACTAATTAACTGTAGAGAATGGGTACTGTTAGCATTCCCAAGGCCTATGGTATTGACCCGTAATTCCAGTAGGTGTCTAGCCAGTCCCTCACTGGACCCTCACTGGCTCCTCCTGCAATTGGGTCTGTAGCGCCGGCACTGTCCTTGTGTGCGGCGGGCGTGCAGCAGTGGCATGTGGAGCAGGCAGCAGGAAGCGAGCCTCCCTGTCTCCCCAGACTGAACAGTGAATGAGGATAAGTGAGGAGCACCAGTCAATGAATCAAGCAGCAGGAAGGGAGCAGCCGGGGGGGAGTGTGACGTCCCCACGGGAGAGGCCTCGCATTAGGAACTTCCTCGTCTGTGTGTTTCTGGCACAGGTTAAATGGATCGCTCCCATTAGCGCGCTGAGAGGACAGCTCCATTATATGAAGGAGACTGTAACTTTGAATGTCATGGTGCAACAACCCCAGAGCACGCCTCGTCTACCAGGGAGGCAGGGTGACAATAACCATCCATGATAATCATTCCCTGTCAGGCTTTAAGGAACCTGAAATTATGACGTACAGCCTGCCGTGTGCCTCAGACTTCATTACAGTGCTGTCACTTTGAGTCGCCTGCGATGGCACCACACTCCACAGCCGGCTGCAGCACTATGGCTGCCAAACCCCCGACTCACTCTCCTCCTGTCTAAGTGGCATGTTTACAGGATGTGTGCCCCCCTGCAGATAGATGTGGTGGAGGTTAACCTCCAGTCGTTTGCACAGTACTTCTCTTCCTCTATAGCATAGGCAATGTCTCATGAGAACATGTGCTGAATTGTTTACCAAAGGAAGGGAAAATATGACTGATCAAATGCAGTGAAGAATGTCTCTCCTTCCAATGTGACAAATGTTCATTTGGAAATTAGAATTCAGCTACAAGTTCACACAGGCAACAGGCTTTTAACTTTAATTTCTATTAACTATTATAAATGCAAAGATTTTTATAAAAGAAAATCCTCAAGCTGTAAGTATGTTTATAGCAGCTTGTTTATCAGCCAAGGAGAGTTTCACCTCCAGACTGACCTCTGAACCTGCCATCCAGTGGAGAAGACAGGAGCTGGCAGGCATTGCCAATGTCAGTGCCCAGAGCTAACTCCTTCTTTCTCACCGCCTGACTCATTCATTGGCTTTGTGGCCCCTTCTCCTTGCCACCTCCAATCACAGGGCTTTGAATGACACATAGAGGAGGAAGTGGGCCCACTAACCTCCCCTCCTGCTTCTTCTAACCTGCATAGCAACAGGAAGGATGAGCCTTTGCCTGTACAGTAATAGTTTTATATCAGCACCCTGGAAAATATTACAGTGAGAGTAGTTTTGTTACCATTAGGTGTGCTGGATTAAGTGGATGGGACTAGCACAGTAGTTGGTGGGGCCCTTATTACATACATGAATACAAATAATACAAGCTCTGCTGTGTTACTAGTTTCTGTGTTTCTCTGAGTTTATTGACATTTATATGCAGAATATGTATTTATCTTTTATCTTTTTCTGCACATCTGGCCTATTGACTTAGTAACAAACCTGATAGTGAGTAAGCTGTGGAGTTTGGGGGTTTTTTTGTGTGGGAAGCATGTTGTACACATTTCTACTGATTACATGTTATCAGCTGGTATCTGTAAAACACCATAATAGGTTATAATGTGGGCAAAAAAGGGAAGAAAAAAAGCAACCGCAGGAGGATTTAAATTATGCAGTTTTTTAAAACATGTTGAAAATATGTTTTTTTAGGTTCCAAGTGAACACACAAAAATTGTAGTGATAATCTAAACAAAATGGTTTAATTCTGAAAATACCCAGAAAACTTTTATGGCAAATTCCCCTCTTGCATGGACTTGGTTTTGACATGTTCACTGCAGTAGGAAAAAGAATGAGAATTACTCTGTACCGAGGTCATGATGGCTTCAGTATATCAGTTAGGAAATGAATCAATGAAAAAATGATCAGCCAGGCTTATTTCATGCAGAGCTGAAAACGTAATGTTTAAGAACATGTCCTCACACGATCTGTTTCTTCTTGAATTTGATAGTGAAAAAGTCAGTGACAGCTGAGCATCTAGTGAACATTATCAGTGTGGTCTGTGTGGCTAAAGTTGGGCGAAACCCTCCACATCTACTTTATATACACGCCCTCACACAAGCTTGTGTTTCTTTCACTTCCTCTGTCACGAACATTTCACAAAGCAAAGGGTTGTTTGCAACTTTAAGTTCTCGGGGCAGGCCAACACACTTTTGTTAACACTTCAGAAGATGACAGATGCAAGCTAGAGGCAGTTGTTTTAAATTCTCTGTAACTTTTTCCATATTCTGCATGTTTTATACATTTTGTATCAAATATAGTGCCCCTAAATCAAATAATATCTCATGTCTCATTGGCCACAGTCCTCTTGAAAGCTGTTTTCTAAGGATGCCTGTTTTATGTGTCTGCACTAGTTTATGCTCTGACAAAAAGCCAGGGACAAAGCTGCCTATTTGCTCTTTCGGTTTCTGCTAAGTACACCCACTACTTTCTTACATGGGTTAAGAAGTTGTCTTAAGAAAGCCAGTTAACTGCTTAATACAGTCTTTTACAGCTGCCTTGTGCTGCAGCACCTTGACACTGCTGGTCTTTAATGAACCATCAGGTCTTGCTAGCTTCCATGTCATTTGATTGAAGTGTAGAATTAAGACTCAAGTACTGTTTACTTTCTCCTTGCATAATATCACAGTTGGAGTGAACAGAAGCTTTTGGCCCTGAGCAGTGGAACAATGCTAGTTCCATCACAGACTGCTGGCCCCTAGGTGACCGCTTTCCCTCTTTCTGCTCAGTGGAGTTGATATCAGTTATGTGTTTCTCTGTGTATGTCTATAGGAGACTGAAGGGCTTATTTGTTTTCCTCCTCGTTGCACTTTGACTCGTTTCCCCTCAAACGTGTCTGAAACATTGTTATCTCTGGCCAGACGCCTTTTTCACAGAGAGTTATTGAATCATGTCAACTTGCCGTCCCCCGAGTTTCAAATGCAAGCTGTAGAAAAATTAGCCATTGCTTCCGCATGACAAGTGGGATCTATTAGTGTGCTCTCGTCCTGCAAAGCATGAGCATCC
>VUQS01076128.1:91341-110411 GCA_015108495.1 Heterochromis multidens
CCCTCCGTTGTACAGGCGAGCATGTGCACACACACATCCATGCAGACAGATAGTGAGAGTGTAGTCCGACATACAGTGCAGCTTACACTTCTCTCACGCATGCCTGCACACACAAACACACACATGCACATAATCATGTTTTTTCCACACTTATGAATTCTTCCATACAGAGAGATGTGAACAACTATCCAGACATATGTGGTGAGATGCACTCATAATATAATTAAATAGGCAACAATAACCCCGCTGAGGCACAGGCAGCTGTCATTTTGTGCAAAAATGACAAAAATATATGGCATTGAAAATAATTTGATTTGATATGTGCTGCTACTTTTTCTTCCCAGTTGTCTAAAAGTGGATTTAAAGGTTTGAAAAAAGCAGTTGGGCATCTTCAGAATACAGTAGCTGCATGCATGCATATTATTAAAAGAAAATGAAATTAATGTGTGATATTATATGTAATTACAATATTAGTAATATTGATAGTAACACTTCCAACTTATCTGACTTTCATTTCACTCAAGCTGTATGCTGCCAAGACCACATCATTAATTCCTTTCATTCTATTCTTTTTTTTTTTTTTGTTAACAGTGTAAGGGAAGTCATTTACAAAGTGAAGCTCACAGTCAATTGTGATAAGCCTGATGTGTGTGAAATTGAGAGAGAGCAAAGTCCTAAATCTTATTTTCATGAAAAAAGACCCCTTTGACCTAATGTCCTTTTACATGCAATTCATAGTGAAGGGCTTTATGAAATTGCATATTTTTTGGAGAAAAGGAGTTTTGTGCATTTCTATTTCTTTTATTTTAAAGTGCGATGTATGCTCAACATTTTATTGTGTTTATTTCTGTTTCACTTGACTTGGTGCAGAATACCACATTCTCTCTCTCTCTTTCTCTCTCTCTCTACCATTAGCTGAAAACATCTTATTTTTTGTGTTCTAATGAGTCTTTTTTCCAGTCTTCTTTTAGCTCCGCCGTTTCCCATATTGGTACTTTCAGTTTGACCAGAGGTGTCTAGTGTCATGAAAGGATATTGTGACAATGTCAGAAATTCATTAAAATGTCAACAAGGGGGATAATTAAAAACTGTTTTAAATAGGAGCAGCATTTTCTTCTGAATGTGGTCAGAGAACTGCACAATGACTTCCTGCATTACCACAGACTTTTTTTTTTTTATTGTTAAGTTTACGTTGTTACACGACCATATGTGCCTGTGTGAATGTGCCTTTTGTGGTGTTTCTGAAAACTGTTTTTCATCCTCTACACTTCAAAAATAATGCTAATGTATTATAACGAACATCTCTCTGTGTCTCTGTGGCTTTGTCTCTACCCTGCACCACCCTCTACCCACCTCTCCCTCTCAATTCATCCTCTCTACCACACCACTGCCTCTCAAGTACCTAATTACCTGTAATGGAAACATCCCTCTCATTACCCCATGCAAATTAGCCAGCCTACTCAGCACAATTAAGATGAAAATTCCAATTACATAATTAAAGAAAGTTGTTTGATGTGTGGATAGAAAAGGTAAAAAGTGTGTCTCATACAGAGAACATATAATTAACCCTTGAAAAAGAGCATTATCGTGGCAAGATAGGTAGCAACAATGTTTGAAAATTGTTGAAAGCAAGGCCCAGCAAGCTACTACAGCGCATGCAGACAACACATAAATATGTGATCTAGCATGAGTGTGTACTAGACTGTGAAAAATCTTTTGGGGCCCCAGAGAAGGTGAAGCCAAATATCTTGTGATAGGCGCTTTAAGGCTATGTTAACAAGGCTGTAAATATTTGCTGTAGATTTGGTACTCTTTGTCTCTTTCGATCAGTGGCCGATTGAAGTGCTCACTAACCAGTGCTGCAGGCTCTCACACATTAAAGCAGAAGTTAACAAGATTGGCTATTATCCAGTTAAGGACTGAGGACATGAAGAGCCAAAGAAAAAAACCCAAAAAAACCCCCGCCACAGATTAAGGTGAAGGCAAATATAGCACAAGTCACCTGCAAGGATTTAAAATAAAAGACCCAATTAGAGTATTTTAGGAAGAGTCATTCATACACTTTCTTATCTTAAAAAAATATGGTGCATATTTTAGTCTGTCAGTGTGTAATTTTAGTCAGCTACAACATTTACTTCAGTTGAAGCATAAAATTCTATGTATTTGCATTTAAAAAGATTATAATAATTTAAGGGAGTATATATAATACAGCAAAATTAAAAGCATACATACAACATCTGAGCAGATGCAAGGCGGGGCAAACAAGAGTCACCCTAGCAGACGCTGAGTGTGTGCTTCAGCCCTCTCTCTTGCCTCTTAGCTCACTGAGGAAGTGGATTGGTGTCCCCACAGGTTATTAAAGTGTGTGAGCTGTGCCAGTCTGTGCTGTGCACACTGAGACAAACATCCTGGCTGCCTGTCTGTGTGTAGGGGGACTGGTTAATGAGATATTGACTGCCCATTGAGAGCATGGATTTTTGATTTGGCTCCATAGAAGTTGGGGAGAGAGGGATGTGCACTCTAGAGAAGATAGGCACCTACTGATAGACCCCAATTTCTGAACTGGAGATTATTTTATGTTTTAATTGATCAATATTTTGTATTTTTTATGATGTTATGAGTCTTGACATTTTTATTCTTCTTCTTTTTTTTTTTTCTTTTCTTTTGAAAAGCTTTAGTTTTTGCTTGGAACCAGCATGAATGTAATAACATACACCACAGGTGATCTTAACAATCACATGGATGTAGCAAGAGAAAAATATAAATTAAAATAATGTAATATGTGCATTGCGTATAAAGCAGTTCAGTATGCAGTTACTAAATTTTATGAATAGTAATTGAAAGCTCATCAATAGTACTGATGCACTGAATACTACTGATTTGCCCTTGTCCTTGCAGTAACAAAATGTGTTTACAAAAAAAAAGAAGAATTGCCGTCTCTGTGTAACCACATCTGAGCATAGTTTTTGTACAAACATTAATCTGCAGCTCCATCCGAAACATTGCCAGGGTGCCAGACAGCTCTGTCAGTCATCTTGTCTTGTCAGTCACACCTTGTGGTTTTGACAGATTAGTCCAATCACAGGCAAGGTTAAATGACTCTCCTGTTCAATGTCCAATCAAACAGCAGGGAACAACAAACAGCAGTTGCTCAAGGTAACCGTCGGACTACATCCTAAAAAATTCAAGTTCAGTGAGGGTTCTCAATTTGGCTCTCCAGTCAGGTAAAATACCAAGCTGGGCTTAGCCTAATACCTTTAACTTAAAGGTAATTTCCTACTTTACTTTCAGTCTGTATTTCAGGAGTCACTTATAGATCCTTTGAAGTATCTCGCTGTCATGCAGCATTTAGCTTCAGATAAGATACTTCCTCTGTCAGCACTCATTAAATAATCACATACCACAGTCCATAGAGTTAAAGAACGTTTTTCCTTTCATTTTTTTCCTCTCGCCTTCTGTAACTTTCTAAGTAGAAAATGTACAGAGAATATAGATTTTTTTTTTTTTTGCAGCCCTCAATCACAAACCTTTTTATTTACATTCTAATGGTTTGCTGTTTGCAGTTATTTGAAATACTGACACGCATCCTCTCAGTGCAAATCAGCTTTACTTAATAAAGTGCCTCAATAAAATTAGTGTACCACTATGTAATTCAATCATAAACATACATTTCTTCAGCATCACATGCTTTGCTTTGCCCTCATATGCTCTGCCGCCTGTGGTTTAGAAGTTAACAGTGTTTTAAGAGAGTGAAGGATGAAGTTTTATTCCCCTGTACTTTCATTCTGAGCATGTTTCGTACCATTGGCTTTTTTCCTCTGTGGGCCTCTGGAGGGCTGTCCATTGGCTTTTTGAAGTTGCATCAAAGAGGAAATGGGGGAGAAAAAGCATTATTGATTTTGCGTTTTGTCTGACTGAAACACTGAGGACAGAAAAACACATAAGGAGTTAGGTGTTGGCAGTGGGGCAGCTCCGTCTCTTGTGTGTGAGCCAGAGGGAAATGGCGGAGATATCGAAAGAGGTAGAAGGTGAGGAGGAACACCAGACAACACTAATGCATCTCTCCCTAGAGTCGTATGCTCAGTCCTTTCACTTCCATCATTTCTCCTCTCCTTTTCTGTTCCTAATGGCAGAGTAAATAAAGCCCATTACTGTACGGCCTGAGACAAACCTCTGTCTCTCCCCACCATGTCGGATAGCTTTTCCATCAGGCCGGTGACTCCCGAGGTCTGACAGCGCTCTACAGTTGACCTGCTTTTCCATGAAACACCAAGCTGCTCTCTTCTCAGTTGTAATCAGATCTCCCTGCTAGGCAAGCATGCTGGCAGCAGGCAAGAAGAGGAGTATTGTTTGTGTGGTTTATCACCTTCTTCACCCTCTTCCTGCATGCGTCAGCCTAGCAGAGGTGATATAGGAGAGGAGTACTTTTCTGGTGTTAATGTGACCTAAGGTGACTAAAAAAGAGCTCTTAGTGATAGGAGCTGATAAGAGCTTGTCACCAATGCTTACTCAGCACTTGTGCTAAACAGATTCATGGTGTGTTTTAGCCATCTTCATGAACTCTGTCGAAACAGATCTCCTAGGTTTCACATGCACAAGTCCATGGAATTTGTAGTTAGGAAAATGACAGTGAAATGTGAAGACATTGCCAGTAAAAGCATGCTGTAGAAAAAGAGAATGGGGAAGGGTCAGAGGTCACAGCATACTAAGACATACTCTCCTCTGCTCCATGGAGAGCTACTGCAGCATCTAGGGAGCCTGGTGGGAAAGAAAGGATGAAAAATGAGAGGCGCACAGAATTTTGATGAGATGAGGGAACAGGCAACGTTATAACAAAGGTTGTCACAACATGTGCTCCACCACTTGATTACAAAAGGGAGAGAAGTGTGTGAGGCGTTTGATTGCATGTCCCAGCAGAGGCCATTAGAGGTTCTACTTGTAGGATGGCTTCATTTACACTCATCTGATCTGTTGTGTGCACTGATGAACAAACAAAGAATGTGAATCCTCCTGAGCACTAGGGGGTGCTCTTCAAGAGAAAAAAATGAGAATATCTATACCCCAGGGTTTTGAAGTTTTAACTGTCTCCTAACTTCACTATCATTGCCGGCACTGGTTACATGTTGCCACCAGGCAGAATGATGCATGTTTGAATCTCCAATCAAAGTGAGAACTTACTCTCAAGGTTTGCAGCATAAGGTGCTCTCACACCAACTAAGATGCATAAAAGGAATTTATAATCACAAATAACAAAGAAAAACAGCCTTGCCAGAACAGTCTGCTTAAGATTGATTTTTATGCACATGCATTCATTTGGAATAAAAGAAATGCTGCTTCAGTGCTAATTGCAAAGATGAAAGGGGAAGAATGTGCAAGGCAATGAACTTTGATTAAAGGCACAGCACATAGCCTATTCAGGGACATAATGTTTTAATGAAATCCAGGCCCATTTATGGACTCATAAAGTATGTTTTGAAATTGAAACTGAGTTTATGCGGTTGATATATGGGATGAAAAAGATGCACTCCGTTTGCATCCGTTTGTGTTAGTCTCATCATCCTAATTCAGCAAGTCAGGCATCAGAGCCAAATACACGATGCCTGTCTTAGACAATGAGGTTGTGCATGCTTCCCAGCTGGAGCAAAGGGGTTAACTGGATGTGGAGAGATCCTTGACCTATCTCAGATGAGCTTACCGCCCCCTCAAGCAATGTGGAATATCTGATTGCTGATTATGAGTTTATTCCCCATCGTGCTGAGCCTTTTGCATGTCAGGATCCATCCCTCCCCAGCAGAACTGATTAAGGAGCTGGAGATGATGCTACAGCTCTTAGCAATTGCTGAAAGACTCTCAGAGAGCCTGGTAATCTGGAGTGCAGCTGGCAATCACCCACCACTGACTCTTTTGCAGGCTTTTGGGTTGTTTTGTTGTTTTCAAGTGGGTTTTTTGGCATATTGTTGTCTCTGTTCCCCAGGGCTTCTTGTTTCTGGATGAGAGCTTTCTTAGTGCTGAGCACAGGTCCTTGTCAACCTGGCTGCTCAGCTCAGCCTAGTCCAGCCTTAACAACAGCAGCGTCAGCAAAGACCCTCGCTCAAAGTCTTAGGATTTGCTTATGATCGCCCTCTTATAAGAGCCTAATTTGGGCAAAAGAAGCATCTTCGTCCCTGATGTAATAATGCTCTCTCTTGGCTCATTTTCAGAGTTCCTAGAATCCAATACACGGGATATAGGCATCAGATAAATTGAAATAAATAGCTCATCAAAACTGTTCCCTTATGTTAAGTTTTAGGGATTTATGTGCCATTCCATGAATTTCTGTCACAGGAAAACAAATAGAGTTTTCTAGCAAAAAGACTGCATGACTGCTTTATTTGCTCACAGGGATCTGTCACTTAGTTACAAATCAGCAGCTGTCATCTCTTAAGTTTTGCTTTTGTCAATAGTTGGAGGGTAGAGGAAGACAGCCCTGTTCCTACTGTGCTAATGGCTGTTTTAATGCCTTTAAAGTGCGACCAGGAGCAACAGAGGACAAATCTGCCCAAATAGAGCATTCTTAATTACTATAAAAGCTCCACAGCCCACTGTTATTGATGTCTCACTGTCAAACACATCACCCACAATGTTATTGCCTAACGCTGAAATGCTTATTACATATCATGTAACCAAGCAATCAATATATTTGAAGCCAGCAGTCAATATATTGAATACTGTCTCGTTAAGACAAAAATATTAAAAGCAATATTATTTATTGTGTTGTGCACACACTCAAAGAAAGATACATCTAAACCATTTCTTTGTATTTCAAGATATATTTAGAGTAAAGCAAATGGAGTTCCACATGTGACACCATCAGCCCTGGTAATCAAATGACTGTTGTCTGAGCTCTGCTTTCTTGTGTAAATGAAATGTCTTAAAATGTTACACTGCGGTGGTGAAAGACACCAAACATGTTTCATGTGACAGTCTAAAGTATCTTAGGTGGGAAAGCTCCTCCAAAACTATGTATGTTTCTTATAGGGGAAAAAAAAAATTATATATTTTGCACATTTGCATGCTGCATTGTATGCTATTTAAGTATCATTATTTTTGTAGGGACAAAATGTCCAAGTGGTAGTCAATTTAAAACCCGAGCAACCTTATGCTTATGTGACACAAAGCACAGGCAATTTACCCTCTTAATATATTTTTTTCTCATTACGTATGCCATAAACTACAGGTAAGAGGCCTGATGAAAACATAAGTGAAGCAGATTGATGATAATCAGAATTAAACCTATGGAGGACTTATAAGTATATAATAATCAAATTTAATAATTTCCATGCATTTTTCTTCCATCTATCCAATTCAAGGTTGCAGGGTGACTGGAGCCTATCCCAGCTGTGAAAGACAGGGTACATAGACAGACAGACAACCACTCACGCCCACATGGAATTGTCAATAAATCGAACCCATCCATATCTTTGGACTGTGGGAGGAAGTACCCAGAGTACCCAGAGAGAACCCACACAGACACAGGGAGAATATGCAAACTCCACACAGACAGGCCCAGGCTGGCCGATGGATTTGAACCCAGCTTATTGTTGTAAGGCAGCACCACTGTGCTGCCCCCCCCCCTTTTTTTTTAAAAATTCAATTAATTTAATAATTTAATAATGGCATATTCAATAATAAAAAATAAACAAATTAAGATTTAAATGAACAAATATGCTGTTCAATACACACAAAGTTAAGTAATTTATAAACATATACATAAATTTATATTTTTTATTTATTTATTTTAGTGCCCTAATGATTCTTTTTCCTGTCAAATTTTACAGGTAAAAAAAAATTATTAAATTAGTAATAATCTTGTACTGAGTAGCTTGTAGCTATATAGTTTAGCTACATTGGCAGCACAGAGATTTCAATGTAACACCCCTTGCTCCAATTTCTTAATTCTTACAGTAGCCCCACCCAGAGATGACATGCACACTAACTTTGCGTCTCATTCTGTTATCTGATGGTGAATTGTTCTTTAACCAGCCATCAAAACTCTTGCAGAGTTGCCGATAGCCAAATCACCAATATGCCCAACTGTCCCACCATTATTCTTGGTGTATGTGGAGAGATTACTGGCGAGGAGCCACTGCCTCCAGTTTTTTGAAAACAAAAGGTTGACCCTCTGTGTTCAACTATGCTGATTTGAAACACACTGTCAGAATGTCTAAGCAAACAGTCCAAACTGTCGGTACTATTGTAGGTTAGAATAGCTAAGCATAACCGTTCTCTTGCGACCTCCTGACTAGAGGCAGCCATTTCTACTGGGGGTTAGCCTGGCCACATTTGTAGAAGAAAGAAAGAAGCGAAATGTTGACCGCATGGCAAAGTTTGAACCACAGCTCTTTTCATTTGCATAATGAAGCAGAAATGTGTATAAAAAATTTATAAAAAAATCAGAAGTCAATAAGTTTTGGGGAAATGTGCAAAGGGAAAATTATGCAGAAATGCATACACTGATAAAATTAATAAATAAATTTATATCTTCAAATGAAAAATGGTAAATAAATAGAGGAATGAATACAAAGGCAAATCAGCATTAATTTACTGATCAAATTAAAGCAAACATACATTAAATTTGGCAATGGCATATCAATTAAGTCATTTAGTCTTTTATTTGTTTATTTTTAATTATAGAAACTTCAGTCCTCCATAATAAATTACTGTATGTTTCACATACCTTGTCTAGTAGAATTAGTGAGGAAGTTGTTTTTTGATCTTTTGACACATGATTACATTGGGCCTGTCAGGGCTTTGATCTCAGGATGGAATTTTTTTTTTTCATTTCTCGATGTGGGATTATTATAATTTATACATAAGGGATTTTTTTGGACTCAGAAAACTTGAGTAAACATATTATACATAGTAGATTAACACTGTATTTGTTTACAAATTCTTATTCGTGAGCCCTAAGATAATTAATAAGCAGCCATGGTATATAAGTAGATAGACACTGTTCAAATAATTTATTCCTTTCTACTCTAACCAAGTGTGAGAAAAAGTGTCTGATCAATTTCTCTCTTAGATGTAGCTCTTTGAAGGCATGCAGTGTCTTAGGAGAGTACCACCCCAGTATTTATTCTCTAGAAACTGAGGGTTGAAGACCTTGCAAATTCTATACAAATATTACAGGGCACTGGCTGCCTGAATCATTCTAATAGCCTTCAATTCCCCTTAAGTAAAGGAACTGTATAACCTCAATTACACTCATACAGATATAAAATATTCAATTTAGAGTTTGCTGTTTACTGATGTTCAATGGAAATGGCCTGAGTGTCATGTGAAGTGGCGTGTGGCAAACAGAGAGTGGACCCAGAATGCAGGACTCGGCAGACTGAAGGAAACTCAAAATCACAGCTTTATTTGTGCTGGCAAAAGGCGAAGAAAAACAAAAGCAAAAACTATCACAGAGCAGGGCAGAAGCAAACTGACTAGAGACAAAACAGGCTGACGGAAACTCACACACCTTGAGGGAGGACACAACGACAAACAGAGGAAGACACAGACAATATATACACATGAGGAGATTAGGGCAGAGTGGACACAACTGGGGAACACACCTGAACAGAACCTAACTGACGAGACAGGGGAAGCAAAACTGAACATGACTCACACGAGACGAGGGACTATCAAAGTAAAACAGGAAGTAACACATACACAGAGACTCAAACTAAGACACGTAAACTTGACACTGGGACTGGAGATAAACACACATGGAGACAAGACAGACTGGGGAGACAAAAGGACGAAACACCGAGAGACAAACATGGGAACAGAAAGGGGAACAACACAGGTAACAGGGATACAAATATACTGACTAGACAAGACAGGGACTGCGGAGACAGACACACAACAGACTTCATACAGGATGTACGAAACGCAGAGATGAGACTGGGACACGGCATGAAGGGGAACTAACATAATAAAACAAGAAACCAAGAACTAGAAATATAAATAACAAAACTATGAGGCTCTCAAAAACTTGAACATAAGTATCTCAAAATTCCAAAAGAAAGCACAACAAGTCCAAACAAACACAAAATTTTGGGTCAACAACCCAGAACCATGATAGTACCCCCCCCCCAAAGACTGGCTCCCGACGGCCGAAACAAAACGGAGACCACCTGAGCCGGGCAGGTGGAGAGGGGTTCACAATGGAGGGACCGAGTCCAGACAAAAAACAGGAAGCACAAGAGTTCAACAACAAAGAACAAACAGTTCAGAGGTGGATGAGGAAGGTAGTTCAGGAGGTCGACCAGGCCTCAGGGCTGAACAGGGGAGCTGAGGCCAGAAGCAGGGACGAAGCAGATCTGGAGGCTGGCCGGGAGGCCAGCGTTTGAGACGGAGCAGTTCAGGAGGCCAGCAACTGAGACAGAGCAGCCCAGGAAGCCAGTGACGGTGAAGGAACTCCTCTGGAGGACGGGCTGGGTGAGAGAAGTCTACAGAGGACAGGCATCTACGGAGGCAACGAAACTCCTCCGGTGGTCTAGCTGGAGGTTGATGTTGGCAGTGGAGCCCCTCAGGAGGCCGTACAGGATGCCAACAGCGACAGAGACTCACTGGAGCCCAGCGAAAGCAGAGGCGACGAGACACCTCTGGTGGCTTGGCTGGAGGTCGACCACAGCAACGGAGTCCCTGTGGCAGCCAGGCTGCAGGTCTGCAGCAAAGGAGGACGTGACAAAGCCTATCAGGTGGCAGAACAGGGCGCCAGCAGTGGCGGAGGCTCACTGGAAGCCGGCGAAGACAGAGGCGATGGAACACCTCTGGTGGCTTGGAAGGGGGCCGGCGCCGGTGATGAAGACCCTTGGGTGGCTAGGACGGCGGTCGACGGCAGCAATGATGATGACAGGACCACACCAGAGGATGGACAGGACGAGACCGGGCAGGAGGCCTGCAGCAGAGGTGGAGTCCCACTGAAGGTCGAGCAGATGGCCGGGACACACAGGCACAGGCACTGGAGCAGATGGAGCAGGATCATCAGATGGAACAGAGACCTCTGGCTCGGGCTCAGGCAGCGCGGAGATCGCATACTGCCTGGAAGCCACTGAGGTCAGGGACTGCAGCCGCTTAGACTGGGGACCCTATGGATTGTGTGAGGATCTTACGTCCCGCGGGGACCCTCTGGATTGCGAGGACCTTCCGTCCCGTGGGGACCCTCTGGATGGCGCTAATAACAAGAGACGACAACACAGAGACGAGACTGGGACACGGCACGAAGGGGAACTAACATAATAAAACAAGAAACCAAGAACTAGAAATATAAATAATACTATGAGGCTCTCAAAAACTTGAACACAAGTATCTCATAATTCCAAAAGAAAGCACAAGTCCAAACAAACACAAAATATTGGGTTAAAAAAACCCAGAACCATGACACTGACTAATGTGAGTGCATTTTTTGTGCGCAACTTTTTTTATGATTTTATGTTTCCAGATACCTGAAGCATAACTTCATGAAAGCGTGAAAAAAAAAAACTTTTTCTTTTCTGCATAAGCATTTAAAGGTGCACAGTCATTTTTTTAAAGTTATTTAATAGGAAAAAAAAAGAATTTTGTACTCATAAATATACACTGATTAGTGTTTAATTATGTCTTCCAGCAAATTGATGCATTTTCATAAACTTAGAATACATAGGAGTGGGCGCTGATTTGTGAAAGCCGCCATGTTTCCCCGCCATCTTGAATACAGTGGCCAGGAAGGACATCTCCCTTCTGACTAATTGCATTTTATGGATGTGGCTAGAAACCAGCCACATACGTAGTACGCCAAAGGCGGAGGAGAAGAGAACTGGTAGGCGTGGCCGGCTGTACAGTCTAAATTTAATGTTTTCAATCTCTCTTGGCTGACTAAAACATGTTTGTCCTACAGCAGCCAGCATAGCTAGGATTATGCACTTGAATTGGGAGGGGTAAGAAAACAGAATTCAGTTGACTACAATCTACTGACATCTAGAGATGATATTTTACACATTGTACCTGTAAGGAGGATTAAGCAAATAAGCAAAGGACTGTAGGTAGGACAGTTTTACTCCTAATATGTTAAAGTAAGTTTGAGGTATGTAAAGGAAAATTGTACTGTAGCAGCATGAAAGTGCACTGAAAAACAAAAAGTGTGGAGTAAAAATTTAAACAGTATCTGGTTGAATGCTAGCTGGCATGACCATATCAGCTAATTCAAGCAAGAACCAATATCAAGTTGTTCTGAAATGTGAATTGCAGTTTTAAAGAACCTAATGTTTCATTATAATTTATGTATATAAACATATTGTCTGTTTATATTATATAACAATTATTTTATATAGGGGATATTGTATCATTACACTTCTAAAATGTTTCTGCGAACTGTTAGAAATTCAAATTAGAAATTAGTCTAGGAACACATAAGCTAGTCTGCTGACATGGTCAGTTTTTCTGAGCTTCGACATCTATGCCAAGCCTTCCTGCTGTACCCAGTGTTCACTTTTTTCACAAATGCCGATACATTAAAAAAAAACAAAAAAAAACTATAAATAGCTAAATTGTCATCCAATGATAGCTGATGGTTTTGAGATTGTTTTGGCAAATGCAATCCCTCTTTTTCTCTCCACACAGACTGATTAACTCAATGAATCCAAACCTGCGCAAACGTTACTGGTCACTAAGTGAAAACCAGTAGAAAACTTGCCCCTTTTATATAAATTGTGCATATTCACATGCATTTATCTGTTTGTAGAGATTAATCATAAATTAGATGCATACATATCTGCAAGTTTCTTTTGGTACAAAATTTTAGATGATTACATCATTGTAAACGTTCTATTTTTGTACATAAACTTACATAAACTATTCATCTTCCATCACTTTTTTTCTTTACATTTGTCCTGGTATGTGACAAATAAAAGCATGAGCTACTACAGCAGCTCAGTTTCTCTCCCAGGCAATTCAAAGATTGCTTGCTTTGTAAATTGAATGTTATCCATAGGCAACAGATATTATATGGCTATTACTGATGTATGTTCATAAGATAGATTTGATGTCACAGTGTATCCCTTAAGCAACAACAAAAGCTTCCTGTGATGAAGGGTTTATTTTTAAAACTACAGGAAAGGCTTTCTGCAGATTAATTCCAGTGTGTGGTTCACATTGTGGGAGAAACAAATTGGGTTTTACAGAATTAGTGTGTTTGCTGCATAAACCGCAAATCTATTCCTGAAACATACAATTGAGTTTGATGTGATTGGATGCTTCTGCATTGCCTTTGCATGAGAAAAAGGAGCAAACCTTCCCAAATGGATTGTTGTGTAGTTGGAAGTACAGTAATGATGGCTTGGTGTTTTCTTCATTGACCCAGGTGTGTTTTTTCTAACTACAATATGGATGTGAGGGGCTGCCTGTATACTCCAGCGCTGGGAGACTATTTGCTGAAGGTCATTTGGGATCATAGCTTGCCATTAATAATTCCTGAAAGCATCCAACATCTCCATCTGTTCTGGTGCATTCATCGCTCCACTTCAAAGACAAAAGCAGCATCTGCAGGTTAGCATTAAACCTGCCTCCAGGCTAAGATGTTGGAGGTGGGATTCTTTGTAGAGAAAACATATCTCTGGTCATCAGGTCATGCTGCTCATATAATAGCCAATTAATGCACTGTGTGTTTGCTCCCACAGCTTGAACTTATAAACACACAAGTACACAAAGACTCACAGGTGCACATACAGTGCACATTACCTTGTATTTGGACTACGGTGTGTGTTTTTTAGCTTTCATGACTGAATCCAGTGGACATAATTCCATGTTTCCCTTCGAAGGCTACTGGCCTCTCTACAGGGATGCAATTACCACCCTCCATCAAATCATTCCACCTGACAAGGTGTTCCCAGAGAAATTATTAAATCAGATTTCAAATGAGGCATTTAATTACATGCATTGTGTGTGTTTATCTGTGTGGCTCACCAAATAACAGGTATTCACCTGTGCACTGGGTGTTCAGTGCTGTCTAAAATCTAAACAGGTCTCAGTGACAGGCCCACTTCAGATACGTGGGAGTCCTACGGGGAGTAAATGGATGTTTGGCAGTGGCATGTGCTGCCCGGGCCTGGTGGGCACAGTGGGCGAGGAGGCAAGTGCCTGGCTGAGTGAAAGATGGCAGTGTGTAAGGAGAGTATGTGCACACAGCTGAGGCTGTGACAGAAAACAGCGAGAGTTCTGCTCCTGCTGCTCCATCTCTCCCTGCCAATGATAGATCTCCACTTTAATTTTGTTAATAGTGAGAGTCTAGCTCTCAGTGGACTTAGAAATAGCTATTCTGCCCACTTTTCCACTCGGATTATAGTAATTACAAAGGTGTGTTTGGAAAAAAGAGGATTGGAAATCTTAGTTTGTATGAAAATATTTTTTATAATTTACTGTAAATGTACAGTTACAGTGCGAGTATCGCTTGCAGTCCTTAGTCCTTCATTCCTCACATGTAGTTTGCTGATAAAGCACCTGTGTCAATGAGTAACTCCACCATCTTTCAGCCCGGGGCTCTTGTACTGTACTGTAGGGCTGACCAGTAAGTCCACTCAAATCAACATCAACTCCAAACTGCTTAGCCTGGCTAATTTGAATTTCACATCTCTGCTGAATCATAACCCTGTCAGGACCTTTCTTCTTTATCATGCCTGTGCCTCCGGTGGATTTTCATCACAAGCAATAGAAATTAATTATTCAGATTAGAAACTGAGCCACAATTATTATGATTTTTTTTTTCAAAGACTTACATTTCGCTTAATGTTGCTATCTGATCGGAATCATACTGCAGAGGCTAGATTGTCTTTGAAAGCAATTATTTTGCCGTATTTATTCATGGGATTTCAGCAGAAGTTAATGACTGTGGAAGAGAGCAGGAAATCATTTTTCCTGATGACACACTCTGAGTTGTCAGGTGAGAGCGAGTGCAGCATTGTGCTGGCCGCTACACTGGACAGGAGCTCAGATCAACATGATAAAGAGGACTGATTGAGCTCTGTAAAACCACAGGAAGCTGAGCGTTAAGGTTCAAGGTTATCTGGACAAATCAGACTCCTGTTTCCATTCATCCCGTCCTCAACCACCAGCCATCCCTTCCCAGGCAAACCAGCAAATTAGCAATTCTGATGTCTGCAAGCAGGTCTAGCAAGGGAATGCCTGTGAATCCTAATGCCATGATTAAACTTTCATATCCGTCCGGGGGAAGTGCTGCATATACAAAATAAGCAATCTCTTTTTATTTTTCAGCACTTTAAGTAAGGCTGTTGAGATGGGCAAACATAAACCCTTCAGTGGGGTTAAATAGACTGGGCCAAGAGGGATGAGCTTTCACTCAAGTCACTCAAGTTTTTTGTATTTCCTTAGTGATTATAACTATTATTGATATACGGAAAGAAACTGCATTTAAATGACATTGTATTCCTTGGCATTGCAACCATAATTCTACTGTATCTACACATCTGCAATAGGTCCAATACCTAGTCCTCAACATCACAGATTTATTTGGTGTGAATTAACATATTAAAAGGTAATGTTTAGGAAAACTGAATACCCAGGCTGTCTTACACTCCCTTGGTCAGCCATGCTGATTGTACAGGACAGAATGTGAGGGACGGGGAGCCTCGGTCCAAACAGCGAGCCAGTTCTGGATGTGGCCATTATGTAAGGTGGTCTTATCAGGCTCTACCTCCTGCTGAGCCACAGCCTAGCTTCCCTCTGCTCCCTCTTCCTGGTGCTCCCAAAACATGGGCCTTCATTAGCAGGGCTAAATATCCCCGTTCTTTGCAATCTCTATCATTTTTTGCCTTGAGGCAATCCGATAATTACCTGTTCTCATTCCCCCTCCTTCTGGCCAGCAGGGAAGTGTTCTGACTTGCATTAGTTTGCATGAAATATTATCAGAATATTGCACATTTCTCCATTCTGCAGCCTCTGACACAGGAAATATGGAGTTGCAGGAGCTATGATTGACAGATGTCTGTCTTTCATGTTCCTCTGAGAATAGCTGCTTTGTTCTGGAGTTGCAGCAAGAATTTTGATGGAAGGAGGAATGGCGTAATGTGTATAACGGCTTTGTTGCTTTGTTTAACCTCTCTCGTCTCCCATAATTTCCTGTGTTACATTGCTCTTTGTTACCTACAGTGTAGGTGTAAAGGAACTCACAGATTGTCTGAATTTAAAAACATCAATGCGTTACCCCCACAGAAAAAAAAACTATCAGTGCTGGAATAGCATCTCTCTCTTTGTGAATTTGCAGAGTTTGGGGAAATAGACAGATGAGTGCAGAGCATATAATGCCTGGAAGGGAATGGCATCTTGAGCAGTTATGGTCAAAACAAAAGGCCAAGAATTCCATCCAACTGCACATATTCTGTCTTAAATTATAATTCCTAATGTACAGTGGCAGGTTCAGGAGATGTATAAGCTTTACCACTAAAGGCAAGTCAGCTAGGGTCTTAGCTCTGCAGTTAGTAGAAATCATGTATGAAAGTTCTAATATGCAGGAAATTGTGTATGATCCTGCTGTGATGCAGCGTATTCCTGTTTGTCTGCTAAATGACTGCTATAGCATCAAAGATTTTCCTGCTTCAAATATTGCTCTCTTTGCAAGGTAATGTCATGCTTGGTATTTACTTGCATGTCTGTTTTATGGCAGCAAAGCCATGAACATGACAAGACTGATTGTAGCCAATTTAAAAAATGTCTTTAAATGTCATAAATGCATATTGAAATTTAAAAGGAACTTGTGTTAAACAGAGGATGCCTCTAATGCCGAGTTGTTGTTGATGCATGAGCTTAAATCCATTCAGTGTCTCCCCTCGCCTTGCTGTAAGAAGCAGTGATGATTTTGGACTTTGTGACGGTCACTTTAATCTCTAATGAAGGCTCGTCCCTGGCTCTGCTCAGCCCTCTGATAGCAGAGCAGTCATAAACAGGCCTGTCAGGGGGATTGCAGCGCTAGCAGTGTAAATGGCAAAGAAAACCCCAGGGACCAAGCCATGCTTGCATTATGGTCTTATTCAGATATACTGTAGCTCGGAAAAGACAGACTTTCATATGACAAAATTCCCCTGCTTTTCCTTAGCTTACTGTGTGACTAAATCACAGTATACCTTTGGACCCACTTTCCCTTTCCCTTTCAAAACTAAACATTACCCACATTAGCGTGAGTATATGAGTTACATTCCTATGCTTTCAAGTAGTCAAAATGTCTTTCATGATACTCTGAATGAAAACTAAAATACCATCAGGCTTATTCCAGCTGCAAATAAACACTCTGCTTTTAAGATTGACAAATTGACCATAAAATTTGTGTTTCTAAATTCAGTCGTGCCGTGTTATAGCATATGCTTCTTTTAGTTTTACAACATTACCATACAAATGAAGACAATTTCATGTTTATCATCTAGTGCAAGATGTAAATGTGTGCTCAAACGATTCTGTGAAACTGATTACTGGTTGCTCTGTGTTCTGACACATCCTGTGCTCATGCAGCATGTGCGACAGCTGGTTAGTAATTAGAATAATCTTCTCCCTGGTAGTGATTTAGCTTTCATGACTGCAGCTTACCTCAAATTGAAAATAAATTTATAGATAAATGCGTTTGCTGTTCCAACAAATTATACCGCTGTAACTCAAAGGAGCCAAGTTGTTTATTTTGGTAGTAAAAGAGCAATCAGAGAAAACAAACAAAGCGCTTTATGAGAGCTGTCAGATTAATAATGATGCTACCCAGCGGTGATGATACAAACGATTATTTTTCACCACACTCTACCCCACATCATCATGGTAATTATAGATACTATATCATTATTATATCAAGTATTCATTACAGATTATCAAGATAATTGAGGCTTGCTCCAGGATTGCCAAGTAGACTATGCTGCCATTAAACTGGGAATTACTGTTCAGGAGAGAAACACACACATTTCATTATTCACAGCAAACTAGTCCTGAATCAGTGTGCTGTGTTCATGTTCACTACGTGTTTTTCTTACGTGAGCCAAAGTATGTGTGCTTATACACAGTGGCTACACACACATAAACAGTTGACAGTGTTAAGATGAGGCTATACATGTGATACATTGTTTTTCTCCCAGCTTCTGTTCTGGTGTATCTGGGCAAATCCCATGGTGATGAGGCGTAGAATCTGTCATGGAGAAGGCATAAGCCTTTCATATGCATAGTGGAGATAAGAGGCAGCCATTTTATCAGGCGAGCTGTCGCTCCAACATGCTCGCGTGTTATGTGTCCCCGGGAGCGCCTCCAGAAACATGTCCCTTTAATGACACGGCCCGTACTCGCCAAGAGGACGCCCAGTTTGTTCCGAGCACTAACCTGACAATTATGCCAATTACACAAGGCAGCAGTGTTGACAAACACACCAGGAGAATTGCTGCAGTTGATTGGTAGCTGTGTTCCCCAGTTCCCTGCTGTGACTTCTTCTGTAATTTAACTAGCATGGAGGAGAATTGCAATGGGTTTTCTAGAAAATTCCCCAAGCCTTGTGTTCTTTTGTAATGTGGTGATGTTTGTGCCAAATGAACAGGCAGAGAAATAAATCTAGTGTATCAGGAAGGCAAAGAGGGAGAGATCTTTTTTCCTGCTCAGCACCCGTGTTTGTGGTTTGTTTCGATTCATAAAGAGTGTTATGTTTCCTGTTGGGCCAGAACAACATGTAGAAAGTTGTTGTGGTAGATCATATTACCTCTGAGGATTAGATCCCAAATACTGACCCAGCACCATTAGCAGCTCCTTATGTAACTAAGAGCACTACTGTTGGCACCTGAGTATGAAACTTAGCTTTCTATGTAGTAAGACAGGAAACACTGCCAGTGTGGAAGTATACACAGTACACTTGCTGCTCACTTGCTACAGCATGATGTGTGAGCACTTGGTTAGAATACATAAAAGCTTTTTCAGCAGGTTTTTGAGCAAGAACAGCATTGTACTGCATCAGCCTATTTGCAAAAAATCTGTTTTGATAAGCATGAATATTTTGCAGGAAAAAATACCCCCCCCCCCCCCCCCCCCCCTCCCCAACC
>VUQS01076128.1:123642-136550 GCA_015108495.1 Heterochromis multidens
CTGATGTCTGTGTGTTCTGTCTGTTCTGCTGTGTTGCCCTGTGGTCGACTCCTGAAGAGAAGGCCAACGATGGATGAGGCCTGTCCCCTCGTTGCTTTTGTCCTCTATGGCGGGTGAATCACAGGCCTGTCAACAGCACAACACCACAGCCAAACCGCAACTGAACCCTTTTTTTATAGCATATACAGAGGTGCACATGCAGTCACTGCCATTGGTCCCTCCAGCACAGCAGGCATGTTATGATTCTTTGTGGCCATGGTGGATTTAATCCTGGGGTTTTTATGGTTCTGAAATATAAGAGGCTTCATGAAGTCAAGTTTTCCAACAAGGAATACATCTCCTCATGTGGCTAAGTGAGTCATTGTCATCGTACAAGGCCAGTATTAGTGCTCCTCTAGTATTTTAAGGCTTATGGGTAGCTTTTCTTCTGGAAGATGTGTTTAGGATGTAAATTGACACCATGTTTACATTGCTGCTTGTGAGGAGTTAAAATGGCCTCCTTGCTCACACACGCACACACACACACACACACACACACACACACACTACAAATCAGTAAATATTCAGCTAATGCTCTGTGGAAGTGAAGATTCAAAAGCCATCAGATGAGATGTTTTTTGAACCACAGTACTCTTTCATGTACCAACATGGATCCATGGTGAGGGTGTTGTACGGTGACTTGTGACAGCAAAATGTTGATTTTTTTTTTTTTTGTCTTCTTTCATTTCCTTTTCTTCTCTGCAGCTCAAATCGAAATAATTCCCTGCAAGATCTGTGGAGACAAATCATCAGGCATCCATTACGGCGTGATAACATGTGAAGGCTGTAAGGTAAGCATCAACAGACTGAACCTGTTTATGCCAAGGGAGGTAGTGTGACTGTGTGTATGTAAGGGACCGAAGAACTGAAAGAGGAAAGACAGGGAACACCGAGGAAGTACTGAAAGTTGCTTGCAAGGAAAAACACTTGAAAATGTTGCTGAAGTTGTACAACGATTTGGAAAGGGACTGCAAAGTAAAGACACACAGAGTGTGATCATTAAAGTGGTCAAGCACCACAGAGGACATCACAGAAAACCACAATTAGTAGGACAAAGTCATTCCTCTGCCTTGCTTTGCCTTTCCCTCCCAGGGACGTGTCTTTTGCTGTTTTTGCTTTAGCTGCAGCCTGCTCTTCTTGAAATAAAATGATCAAAAGCAGAGTGCTTTGAATTATAGCAGATTGTTGGCTGTTTGCTACAGTGTGTTGCCTCTATTGAAGCCACCTTTTGTACTGTTTCAAATGCACCAGCCATTCACAGTGAGGGGAATTTTGTGCTTAGAGTGTATTCTTGTCCCCATGCTTGTCACCAGGCACATCATTAGCATTCCTCAGCCAGCCTGCACCTTTGCTGTTTGCTCCTGGTTATATGTGTGCACGTGTGTGTGTGTGTGTGTCTGTGTGTGTGTGTGTGTGTGTGTGTGTCTGAAGGAGAGCGAGGCAGACAAGAGAGGGACAGAGAGAGGTTCCTTTCCTACACTCCTCTCCCTCACACAGGAGCTTGCAGGGACAAAACACTAAAGAATAAACTGCTGAAATCTATCTTTAATGACTGCTAATTAGTCCAGGCAGAGAGGCCTTTAATGATATGTGCGAGTACAAAAGTTTGGACCATAAATCATAGCATTATTAAAGAGTGCTGCTTGTCACTGGCAGTTTTAGTCGGTTTCCATAATGGCTTCTATTATAAAGCAACTTGGCAGCTGTCAGCTGTTTTCTTGTAATTAAACAGCCAATGAGCAGCTAATTAAGACATATGTGTATGGAGCAGTAGAGTGGGGCATGTTAATGATGTGCTGGAATCAATTCATTAAGTCAAAGGATGAGGAATCCGGTCGGTGTGCATTCACAATCCTTTAACACCACACATGCCAGTGCTGCGTTAATCAACACTAATAACCCCACTGTAGAAAATACCATCCACTGTTATCATTCCGACCCAAAATCAACACCCTTGTGATGTAAACACTGCTGAAATACAGCACTCTTAAAATATTACAGTAGCTTGGCCAGGAAAATATAGTCATGGTAGTGTCATTATATATCAATTTGGCATCAGTAATAAAAAAAATCACCACTTGGAAACAGTAAATCACGGTCAATCAGTAATAAATTTTCTCAGCACTAAAACACAGTGGTAAATGGTCCACATTTAAATAGCACCTTTTAACCTCATTGGTTCTACAAAGCACTTTACCATGTTTCTTATTCACACACACTCAGACACATCTGAAGCAACTTGGAGTTCAGTGTCTTTCGCAAGGACACTTCAGCATATTGAAGAGGCTGGGGATTGAACCGATGTGATTAGCAGACAAACCTCTCTACCACCTGGGCTATAGCTGTCCTACTGACATGGGGGCATAAATTGATCCTTCACTCTCACAATATGCCTTCACTCACACAAGTTCATCCAGTAACCCAAGCTGTTTCTGTGCCTGTCTTCTGTTTAATGCAGGGCTTTTTCAGGAGGAGTCAGCAGAGCAATGCAGCTTACTCCTGTCCCCGTCAGAAGAACTGCTTGATCGACCGCACCAGCCGCAACCGCTGCCAGCACTGCCGGCTGCAGAAGTGCCTGGCAGTGGGCATGTCACGAGATGGTAAGTGCTTTATGGAAGAGGAGAAGCGGGTGGGTGGATTTAGCAGGGTGGCATGGTGAGTAGTGAGATGTGAAGAGCCCAGGTTCAGGCTCCTGTGTGGGCAAGGATGTGCTCTGCTAAAGTGCCTTTGGATCGATGCTTCAGGGAAGCTGTTGGACACTGACCTCCCTGTGAAGGGAACAAAAAGAATGTCCTCATGCCAATCAAAATATCAAATTTACTTAGAGGGAATCAGCACTAATTTACATTACTGACTTAGTCTATATCTTTTAGCGGTTGTGTATGGAAATCTTGCTGGAGAGACAAAGAAAGTCTGTAGAAATGAGATGAGATAATGTCATTATTCTCAAAGGGGTACAGCAGACATTTCCAAAGGAATTCTTGACATGAGCACATGTTAAGTTGTCAGTCTATGTTCATTTTTCTCCAGCAGTAGGTGAGCACTTTGTCTGTGGGCCTGATTTGTTGCTGTGATAGAAACTAGGTTTGATAAAATAGGAGGTTGTTAGAGGTTGTCATTAGTCCTGCTGCAGCTGAGATGCAGTAATGGGATCACACAGGTGGGGATGTGTGCAGAGGGGCTCCTGCTGTGCCAGGCTGGTCCAGACTAGACTGGTCTTAAGAGATTCTATCAGAACAGTGCAGAGCTATGCTATTTTTCTGTAAAAGGCACAGAGGAATGCACACAGACAAGTGAAAACCTGAACAAAGTATAAGTAAAGAGATTGGTACATCTTCATAGGCACACATGGATACATATTAAATGAACACAGAAGTACATTAGCACTGTGTGTGCAGCTATCTAATATACATTATTGCATGCACATATGGACACACACTCATGTATAAACACACACTCAGGACAGTAGAAGGTGACTCTTACCTTCACTGAACATACCAGAGCCCATCTGCCTGCACTCTCCTCTGCCGTTCCACTCACTTTCCACTGTGAATACACACATACACACACACACTGTGGCCGGCTGACTTACTGCCAGGCCCCCAGAACACCGGCCAAGGAGTGTCATTCACAGCACCAATGTTTAGTCTGGAAACCTTAAGGCGGGAGGCAGTGACTTAGGCTGTCTTATGTTTGACTGTCTAATAAGCTATTTTGTTCCTTTCCACTTTTACCTCTGTACTTGTGAAGCTGTTCATAATAGTCTTTAAATTAATATTATCATTACTGATCCCTCCTATATAATAATGTGTTGTAAATTATCATGTGACTACAATATATGGTATGCTGTTTTCTGAGAGGAAGGTACAATTTATAGACTAAGGGTAATTAATGTGCCTAAGACTGTGCCTAAGAAATGCTGTCAAAAGTGTGAGAAAAATCAAAGTCTTAGCAATTCCACTGTATTTCCTAGAGATGAGGGTCAGTATCCTTAAAAACTAGGTAAAAGAGAGTGCCATATAATTTAAAATATTTTATTAGGTTTAAAAAAATCTAAATTGGTGAACAGGTAAATAATTGGGTAACTAACAATAAAAGTTTTTTTTTCCATTACATTTTTTTCTATTTGGTTTGTTGGTTGATAGGAAGTCACTTGAGGGACAGTGCTTTGGAAAAACACTGATACTCGAAAAACAGTAATAATATGTATGCCCAACCCACTAGTAAAATCAGTTGTGGTTCATAATCACTTGATCATACATACCTTGATCATGAATACAATTAGGTAATTCAATTTGGGGGAATTTATTTTACTTGATGCAAAGATGCTTCAAATAAAATACCACAATATCTCCTTGTTATGCTAGAGTCTCACACTTGTTCTGTCCTGCTAATTACAGCAGTGAAGTTTGGTCGCATGTCAAAGAAGCAGCGAGACAGTCTATATGCTGAGGTCCAGAAGCACCGGCTGCAGCAGCAGCAACGTGACCACCAACAACAGCCTGGGGAGGCGGAGCCACTCACACCTAGCTATGGCCTCTCTGCCAATGGCCTCACCGAGCTTCATGATGACCTCAGCGGCTACATGGATGGTCATACTCCTGATGGCAGCAAACCAGACTCAGCTGTCAGCAGCTTCTACCTGGACATTCAGCCATCTCCTGATCAGTCAGGCCTGGACATCAACGGCATCAAGCCGGAGCCCATCTGCGACTTTGCCCCCGGCTCTGGCTTCTTCCCTTACTGCTCCTTCACCAACGGAGAAACCTCCCCCACCGTGTCCATGGCTGAACTAGGTAAGGAACAGGAAAGAGAAGGAGAGGCAAAAGGAGACAGCAAAATGAAGGAGGGGGGAGAATAACTCAACCGTGGGGCAAACGACACAAAGGTTGCTTAAAATAGCAGGAGGTTGGAGACTCATCTCCAACACTCATTAAAAGAGCCTCTTTTTTGTAATTAGTTTCCATTAATTAGGGCCAATCAGGATCCAGCAGGGCAGGCGTCTGGGGAAATCATTTTTTTAGGCTCCCCTGTGCCTAGGAACTCCTTTTAACAGATGTGTTTTCAAAACCATTTAAATTCTTATACTCAATATTTCTCTCAGAGAAAATGTGACCTTTGTTTCAGTGAGTAACGTGGCACCCCTCCTCCTTTCCATGCATTTGTGTCATAACTAGATTGGCTTTCCCTCAACCTTAAGCTATGAGCTTCCTGCAGGCAGTAAAAGGAAATGTCAACAAGCCTTTTCCCAGTCAAAAAAAGCCCACGCGTATCCGCCTCTCCTCCTTCATGAAGGCTCAGTAAATAAATCTTCTTTTCCTGTGGCATATTTCATCAGTGAGGTCTTCACTTTCACATAGCCTTGTGAGAAACATTCGGATCTCAACTGTGATCTTTCGGGTTTGTGACTGTGGTTGTATTTCAGAACACCTGGCCCAGAACATTTCTAAGTCACACATGGAGACATGTCAGTATCTGAGAGAGGAGCTGCAGCAGATGACCTGGCAGGCTTTCCTGCAAGAGGAGGTGGAGAGCTACCAGAACAAGGTAGCTTTACCACCATTGTGCCTTTCTGGGTCTCCACAGCAGTTACAGTAATCAGAACCATTGTTTTAAAGCAGATAACCCATTCTCTGTCCTATCTGTTCTTAGCCCCGGGAAGTCATGTGGCAGCTGTGTGCTATCAAAATAACAGAGGCCATTCAGTATGTGGTGGAGTTTGCCAAGCGCATCGACGGCTTCATGGAGCTGTGTCAGAACGATCAGATAGTGCTGCTGAAAGCAGGTATGACAGCTTGTCAACATGGCCTGTTGCCGTCAAACTCACCCACCACTACCACCCCCCTCTGGCATTGTCACAAGGGCGTAGCTGACCTGACTGCACAAAGCCCTCTTCTTCACACGCACAGACAGTGTCACAGAGAGGAGACCCCACCCCGCCTGCTTCCCCTCACTGTCTCTGTCTTTCCCCGTTTGCCTCCGTTCATTACATGCATAACAAAGGCAGACACAGCATCAGATAAGTCATGTGTTCCTGAGCTCATATAATACTTATCATGTCTACTGCCATTTCACTCTCTTTTCTCAAGCACCAATGATGTCAATGCAAACTTCTCTTATAAGGATGTACTTACAGATTAATATATATAACCCTGCTACGGCTCTTTGCACACAGTCACCTATGTTTATACACAAATACAGATGCTCAAACACACAGATACACATATACTTCACATCCAGCAAACAAACACCTCTCCTTGTCTGTCCCTAGGTGTTACTTTACATTAGCACAACCCATATGAATAATGAAGTAAAGACCGAGATCCCTTGTCAGACATGACATTTAAAACAGTAGCATCTCCCTTAGAGGCAATAATGGCTTCAGTTACATTTTCTTGATCCTCTTATCCACTCCCACAGAGTGGTACAAATTATACAATACAATAAATACCTATCTAGCTAAATAAAGGTTGAATGAATAAGCACTGTCACCACTGAATGGAGCACAATTTTTATCAGGCATGTCATTATGGAAGAATAGCCTTCTGTCGATGATGTTTTCATCTGCAGAGGTATTTTTTTTTTCACTCTGACAGCAGGCTTCTTTATTTCAAAGTGGTTACTCAAATGTTACTCATATTGTAAAAGATTAGCACAAAGCTAAATCATGTGTTTTGCATGCCTGACTGATGTGTAACTGTTGGGATAAAAAACAAAAAACACAAAGCTCAGATTCAGCATCTTATTCCTGTCTGTCTCCACAGGCTCTTTGGAAGTTGTGTTTGTCAGAATGTGCCGTGCCTTTGACTCGCAAAACAACACAGTCTATTTTGATGGAAAATATGCTGGACCTGATGTGTTCAAGTCATTAGGTAAGTGGAGTGGGTTTAAGCGTTTGTGTGCATGCATTTGAATGACTGTGCATGTGTGTATTTTTGTGCTGCTGTGTTTGTGTGAGTGTGTGTGTGTGGGTTTTTTTTTTACAGTGTCTTACTCCTTTCTTTGTTGTAACAGCCAAAATTAGAGTCTGCTGTTCTGTTCTGCACAATGCTGAACGCCTAGAAGCAAACACTGAGCACTCATCCCTTCCTCACCTGGCATTGCTGTCTTTTCAACGGTTATTTATGGTAGAACAGAGATGTTAGTGAGGCTCTGCTGCATATGGCTCCTGTAACTGTGGAATAAATAAAGCCAGACGGAGTGTCTTTAGGGAGAGTGCTATCAAAACTATCATTGATAGCCTGACATAAAACATCTCGGGCGAAAGCAAATAGAATTCGTGTTTGACTGCCATATTACTGCTAAGATTTCCCACCATGGATTTTTCCAGCTACCTTTTGACAAAAAAATTTAAATGTGTCCCATAGTGGCAGTAAAAATGCAGAATTCTGTTTCTTATTGTGAGTTTGAATTCACCATAACTGTGTTTGTATATGAGTGAGCATGTGTGTGTGTCTGTACCAGTGTCCTATGAATTCTGTACAGAGAGGTCCACAGTGGGGGAGGCAGAGTGATGGGCTTCCCGAGCTGCCGTGGCATCCGCCTGTCTCTCTCTATCTCCGATAATTGATTTAACTAAAAGCCTCAATAGTGACCTCATTTTGGCTTGCATAACACCACCCAACTGCCAAAAGTGACTCGTCTGGGAGGCAAAACTCAGTAAAAGCATTGCCTGTTCTGCTTAAGACGCTCCCATGTGCTGTCAGCATGCCGCTCTTTTTCATTTCTCCCCCTTCCTCTCCCCTCCCCGTGTGCCTCTCTCCCAATAAAGATCAAGAGTGAATGTTGTTCTTTGGTCTTCCTTATCCTAAGCCCCCTCTCTCTGTCCTTTGCTGTGGCAGGCTGTGACGACTTGATCAGCTCCGTCTTCGAGTTTGGGAAAAACTTGTGTTCTATGCACCTGTCTGAGGATGAGATCGCCCTGTTCTCCGCCTTTGTGTTGATGTCTGCTGGTAGGTGTCATTCACAGTGCAAAGGAAAAAAAGGCAAACATACATTCACCACAATAATGAATGCAATGTTCCAATCCTGTTTTTCGTCTGATAATTACTTACATTGCTGGCCCTGCATACTCTTCAAATGAACCATGCTTGACTTTTAAGAGGCCCACATGTGTTTTACAGCCACATAAAGATGTGACAATTTTCCTTCCAGATCGGTCCTGGCTGCAGGAGAAGGTGAAGGTGGAAAAACTCCAGCAGAAGATCCAACTGGCCCTCCAGCATGTCCTGCAGAAGAACCACAGAGAAGATGGTATACTTACAAAGGTACAGTGCACATACAGAACACACTTCATCCATTATGCCTGAAAGAGGAATTCCCTGCTATTGTAGCATTGTAATCTTACACTGTTTAGGATCTTTATCCACTGGCCATGAAACATTTTTTACTCTATTAGATTGAATGAACTCAGATTTCAGAGGAAATATTCATAATGTGACATGAAATACCTCTTTTATCAGTATAGGTTTTGTTATCAACTACACCGGCTTCTTAATATAAAGTGTCAAGTTTTCCTTGTGCCTGAGCGCTTGTCTCAATATTTACAAGTCTGTTTGCCCCTGTGTGAGACGGAATACACTGTAGGGAGAAATGTTTTTCACTACCATTGCTCCATGTCCTTGCCTCCCTGTGAATCTAAACAGCCTGTCTCCTCTCTCTCCACAGTTGATATGCAAAGTGTCGACACTGCGGGCGCTGTGCAGTAGGCATACAGAGAAGCTTACAGCTTTCAAAGCAATATACCCAGACATTGTGCGTGCCCACTTCCCCCCCTTATACAAGGAGCTGTTTGGATCAGACTTTGAGCAGTCCATGCCCGTTGACGGGTAGCAACCCTGCCAGGTGCCAGTGTGCCCACCGTAGGGGAATGTGGAGGAGGAATCTGAGACACTTTACTGGTGCCCTGCACAAACCAGAGCGGACAGATGGCACGCTTCTTCTTTTACATTGGAGGGGAGGGCTTAGGGAGTTGATTGTCAAGGTTTACCATATTGAATCTAGTTCTCTTTGTAAGAAATGTGGGACCCGACACCCCACGGGACATAAAGAGGAGATAGGAACAAATAATTTCTGTTTGGTTGAACTTGACCCTCTTATGCGCTTTTCTAACCTGATTCTCTTCATTCATTTTTCGCTTGATTAGCTGCATCACCCCTGTCATTTTTTTTTTTTTTTGTCTCCGCATCTGGCTTATAATCATTATGAACAATTAATGAGACACTTTTGAAGAAAAAAAAAAAAAGGCTGAAGATCTCTTCAGTTGGAGGATGACCACATCAGTATTATTTTCCAGATTACACTCTCCCGTAACAGTTCTAGTTTTTTCATGGTCAAACCTGTCAGTATATCCTCAAACTGAAAAAAAAAAAACTGATAAATGCGCACACTTTGGTCAAGTTCAGCCACTTTTCTCTTGTGCTCAGTCATATTGTTTGGACACAGTGCTTGGAATGAAACTCACAGCGACTTCGAGGGAGGTTCCATTGGCATGGTGTTGCAATTGGCACCTCTCTATGGACAATCGTTTAAAAGAAAAAAAAAAAGAAACCTAGAATTCTGGTAATTCTAATGAAAACGCAATGATTTAAGTTGTCAAAGACTCCATCCACCATTGTTGCATAGTGAAACCATGTAAGGCCATCTGCTATTAATCCTTCTCTGGACAGGTGCCCTGGAGAAGCACAGGGCGCCAACACAATGAAAAGGGTCCATTCCACCTGTTTTATAATGTACTACAGGGTATATGGTCATAAGTACTTACTATACAGAAAAAAGTAATGTTTATAGAATCTATTTTAAATAACATGTATGATATTAGTAGTTAGACCATTCTTAATTGTTGAATTGATAAGGCACTTTTATTTACACCGTTCTTTAATTTAAGACTTGTATATTTACCTAGTGATGTGTTGCATGTGCACAAGAAATACAAGTTGAATCATGGATACAGAGGTTAGTCCTGGGAGCTGCAGATGATACTGGTCTGGAAGTATACGGGATGTCTGTTAGGATGGCTGGCATGGCTGCCGGTTGGCGAACAAAAGAGGGCATGGATGAGAAGGCAGGTTAAAGACACTCATCACCTGTTTTCTCAGCAACTGCCAGTGCGACACCTGTCAAAATGTAGCTGTGATACTCCTCTAAGGGAGCATGCACAAAGACAAAAAACAAAAACAACTAAAAAAGAAAAACAAAAAACCTTGCAGTGATGTTTTGTTTTTGTTGTGAACAGATCTGGATTTCATGTCGTTTGTTTCAAGTTTTTCAAAATACAAGAAAACTGAGGTATACTCTGGTGACAGATTTGCAAGACATTTATGTTCAGATTTTTGGTATTATTTACTAAATATTTGGTTCTCATTGTACTGTGAAAAACTGTACATTTTATATAAAAGGAGACTACAAATCAACCCAAATAGCCATGTAGTTGGACTGGGAAACTCACACGCAGTCTGTAATCCAATTGTTCCATCTAGTGGAAGATAAAGATACAGCAAGCAAGTTAACAGCCTAATGACAAGAGACCCAGTGTCTAACCTAAAAGCACATTTATGAGCCTCTGCCAAAACATTTTCACTGTCTTTTGAGTGGCTTTATCTGCCTTCTCACCGCAGCCTCAGCCCGGCAACGCCATAACAGGACACAGAAGAAACAGTGAAGGGAAAGTGAATATTCAAAGCCTTGTCTGGTTGTAAAGCTTCTATTTTTGTAACTTGTTTTGGTTAATAAACTCATGAAAGAACGAGGGAGAGAAAAAGATGTCAGGTAGCACTTAACTATATTCCTGCAATAATTAGACTAGCTGTTGTTTGTATGATTAGGGGAGAAGCATAAAAATGGTAGGACAAGTGCTATTTTCAGAATGCTTTGTTGTTGTGCTTCTGTTTTTGTTGAGTGTGTCTTTCTTGTCAGTGTGGTAGTAAAGTGGTAGAAAAAAACCCTGGATGTGCCAAACAATAGTCGTTGCTTCCGCTTTCCAGTCTACTCGTCTGTAATGTAGAATGGATTCCTAAGACATTCCAGCAATCTCAGTAGCGGCTTCTAGAAAAATCTTTTAAAAAAGAACAAAAAAAGAAAAGAAAAAAATGATATCCCTTTAGAAACTCAACAAAGCATGTTAACACATCTGTCACCAGTCTGTCTGTAACATTGAATCCAGTTTTTGTTTGTTTGTTTTCTGTTTGCACACTATCATTCCTCTACCGTGCAATTTGTACAAGGCGTTAATGCCTTGTGCTGTCACCCCTCAGGGAAGAGTTTCTTTTATGCTTTCTGTTTGAGAGGACATTTGTTTGAATTCATTAGATTTAGTTTAGTAGATTTTTTTTCAGGGATGTTCCATGAGAAGTGGTTGAAATTAAGATTTGAAAATTCATCACTGAGTTGTTCAGGATTTTACATTACTGATGTCCTTAAAGGGCCTCTTGCCAAGTCGAATAATTAAAACAAATCTTTGTTTAAAAAAAAAAAAACATCAAACCCCATCGCTTTTACAAAGTGTAGTTTTTCAGTACACAGCATATTTCTTTCACACAAAAATCTGTTTTGGTTTAAAACGGTGTCATCAGGGTCTTTACAAATAATAACCCTCTTTGTTAGAAAACCAAATATTCTTATGCAATACTAAATCTGTTGTGTTTGGGTTGTAGTAAATATGCTGTACCTAAGTAATAATATCTGTTAACGATCCAATGCTATTTGGATATGCACAAGCCCTGTACGACTAGAAAACCTCAGTCTCAAAGCAAAAGAAACCCAGTCTGGAACACTGCTAGACAATCCAGTGTTGAGAGGCCCGGTGGCCCAGCAAGAGCAGCGAAAAGGATTAGGTGTGAACGCTCAGGGAGGTAACAGGTAGACCGAAGAAACAGCTCGCTTTCCTCTGGAGTCGCAGAGCATTTCATTAGCTCTTTTGTGAATTTATGAGATTTTTGAAATCTCTTGAAAGCACTCAAATGATGAGAGGAGCTTGGCTGAACTTTTTGGCATAGCACACTGAACATGTGGAACAGCACTTACTGTTCGGAAAATAATGAGAAAATTTAGATTTGGCTGATTTCTTGTTAATTCTTTTCATTTTGTTTGTTTGTTTGTTTCTTGAAGATTATTATTTCTACTTCAAATGTCATAATGGTCACATTAAAAAAAAAAAAAAAATCAATATTTTGTCAAATATGGTCAGCCTAAGGTCTACCACTAAAAAAGGGTTCTTATCTCATAAAATGTGTTCAGTTTTGTTTTCATTCTAGTCGAGTAGCTGGTAATGTGTTCTACAATGTATAACAAGCAATATGCCTTGTGTTATAATTACGGGTCTTTACAGTGCAGTCATCATCCTTTTGAATTGACTTTATTCATACAGTTGACTTATGTTTACTCTTGGTTTATAACAAAAAAGTAATAAAGCCCCATCACTCTATTTTCTATCTTCTTACGGTTGCGATAGAGGGAGGATTGCAGGAAACGGTCACCAAACACACGGATACTTGTGTCTAACTATAAACTACGCCTTTACACAGGCCTGAAAAGTGATGTCTTTCTGTATATTCTCATTTGAGATATCCCACTTTAAGCAAGGGATTGATGCTACTTGTGCTATTCAATCAGTGTATAGTATACAGTAAAATGTGCTGGTCCTTTTGTCTCTGCTCTGTTGTCTGTAAAAAGCAATAGTGTGTGTGTGTGTGTGTGTGTGCGTGTATGTCTGTTTGTTCTCACAGTATGTGAATATAATAAACCCCAGACAAGGCTTTAATAATTACAAAGGAACAGGGTCATGTGGACGAAGAGGTTTTGATTTTCTTTTTGACTTTTTCTTTTCTTTTTTTTTTTTTTTTTTTTAAAAAAAAAAAAAAAAGTTTTTTTAA
>VUQS01076128.1:144242-161024 GCA_015108495.1 Heterochromis multidens
TTTTTTTTAAATAGAGCTTTACTTTTATACCTTCTCAGCTTCAAGTGTTGAATTGCAGAATCAGTTTTTTTGGTGTTGATTAAGTTTCTTTATTACCATATTTCTTCCCTTTATTTCTCCAGGGCAGTGTGAATATTACAGACCACAAGATAGTGCCTGCTGATGCACAACTTGCATCGGATTATCAGAGTGTTTCATCAGAGAATCCTCCAGCTAAAAAGGCTAAGGACATGCATGCTGTAAGCAATTGTCTCACTTTTTGTAATTGCTCCAACAAAGTAAGTCACAGAGATGTTTTACTGCTAGAAAGGGATTCATGACCTCAGGTCTATTGAAATTCTATTTCAGCTCTTGCAGTTTTCATAAAAGACACCAGAGGGTGTTCATGTCTTGCTCAGCAAAATTAGTGCTAATTGCATTTCTAAAAGATGCCAGTTAACACAAAGTAATGTCAAACCCTTTTTAATTGTAGACAGTTATGTAGCCACTTGTATTTGTTTGACTGATACAGAAGATGTTCTGATAGTGTGACCTGCTTCCCCCCCCCCCAATCCAGACTGTCAGTGTTGATGGGAATGCTGAGAAGCTGTGTGCTTGTTATGAGCCTCATGTTTGTTTGACTCGAGATGCCTTGGTCAGGCTGCTGGACAACCATGGCCCTGACTTTGTGGAGCAATGGGAACTGCCCGTTTGGGTAAAATTAAACCCAGGAAAAGGTACAGCACCATCAGTAGTTGTTGTTGTCATTGTCATTTTTAGAATGTTTTTGGGAGTTTTGGATTTGAATGCAACAACAGAGAATGTTCCCGTGCACTTGTAGCACACTTAATAGCAGTAACTTATTTTTTTAACGTGCTGCTTGGCAATGACATGTTTAAATTTTTAAAAAGTGAGCAATATGTATTGAGACATCATGGTTATGAAATATATACCGTCTGTAACAGTAAAGAAATCTCACACCTGGTTTATGCTCGCCATTTTCGCCCTCATGCAAAAGAGACGTCACAACTGCTGGCATGTGCCGCACTTTAGTGTAATTTCGGCTTGTCGTGCACCTCTTAGTTTTTGTAACCTGGTACTCGTGTCAGTCTTTACTTCCATTTCAATGACATCTCAGTACAGGAGCTCAGAGAATTGAAGATTATACAGATGTCAATGCTGTAACAGCTTGAAAAGATGAGACTTTCTGGAAAAAATGCTGGAAAAAAACTGTGCGATTTCTTTGCTTCCTGTTTTAACAACATCTACTCCTATACCACTGTTGATGTGGAGGTCTTTTCTGAGTGGCGGCCGCAGTGAGTCTGGCGCGCCTCAAGCACCAGTATAAACAGCAACAAGAATGCTGTGGCATCATAGTTGGCGCTCAGCACAACCAATGTGGTGACCATAAACCAGGCATTAGGCAGTTATGTGTATTGATTTTACATGGCCTGATGGTGGTACTATTTCACATAGTCCTTTTATCTTATTTATAGTCAATAGTCACAAGAAGACTGTGTACATAGACTCACCCCTCCTGACGACTGAAATGACAGTGAGAGAAAGGAGTCATATCTATCATGAAGAGAGTTTTAAGCAGTCCATCAAGAAGAATGGAAGTAGAAATGTGTTCCATTTGATGACAGAGCTTCCTGTAAATGAGAAGAAACCTTCACTGGTATGTTTATGTGCAAATTAACTTGGTCCTAAAGGTGGTGTCTTTTATCTGATCTTATTTCACCAGAGAAACTATTCTTCTTCTGTTTCCAAATTAGGAAGTCTCCCGGAGAAATGTAGTTTCTCTGGAAAACAGCGGTCTGGATTTTGATGTGGACCTCACTGATCTGGAGACATTTGGAGAGACGTCACAGTGTAAGAAGATCCAGAATGAACAGGATGAATATGTTAAAAGTAAAAAGCATGTAGGTTCCCCACTTTCAAATAAGATTAAAACGTTGAGTGAGAATCGTGTTACTGTTAGTAGCATTTCACAAGATGAGTTAAGAAGCTCCTCGACAAAAATAAGTGATCCCATATTAGAGCCAGCTCAGCAGGTTTTGAGTGAACCCATTCAACCAGAGACTGAACAAACAAGACAAAACTCTGCCCTGGAAAGCGATGAAGACCTACCTTTTCTAGGGGATTCGGATGATGAGAAGCTCGTCATTGATGATTCAATGTCTCCAGTGAACACTGTCCCAAAACAAAGCAAACCTCAAACTACAACATGCTCTGCAGACCCCCCAGTTGTCCCTACTTCTACGTCCACCCCTGTAAGTTCAGAGACATCTTCCCCGCAAAGGGTTACAAGGGGCAGGCGGCACCCCAAAAGAGCAAAGGACTCTGGGGACCAACTAGGTGAGATCCTGCGCATGCAGACAGCCATGTTCAAGTCTGCCAACGAAATAGCCAAATGCTCTGCTAAGTCGCCCACCCGATGTGTAGAGCCATCAGTTCACTCTCATCCAACATCCCTGGTTAAACCTTGTGTGTCTTCATTTTTGGAGAGAAACCAGAACAACGATGGTGAAACCTGTCTTGTTCCCCACCAGTCTTCAGCTGACACTAAAGAAAAGAAAAGTTAGTGTTGATTGATTTTCAATATGTTTGTTTAATTTGTGTATGACTTGAATAACATACAAAGCTTTATTGACTCCCCGCTCCTTTATTGACCCCTCAGAGCTACTTTCACAAGACCTGCAGGCTACTACAGAAGATGAACAAGATTATGAGGCTCCTGTTGAGGGCAACCTGTTTTATAAGCTCTACAGTCTCCAAGACTTGTTACTCATGGTGCGCAGCTCTGTCTCTCTGACCCATACGAGAAAACTAGGCAGCAGCCAAAACCAGGTATACATGTTAATCCTGTACATACACATCCTCCAGAATGTCCTAAGATATTTTTTTAATATTAACGTGATCTGTTTCAATAGTATGTACCAGTGCATGTCTTACCTAAGATGGAGTACCAGTTGTGTTATGGTGTTGAGTGCCTAACCAGCAGCGAGGTATGCCAGCTGTGGACAGAGACATTGCTTCACTCCAGCACAGTATCTTACATAGGTAAAGTTTTTATCACTGTTACCTTCAAACTTGTTCTTTCTAGATACTATTAAAATGACAATGACTATGTTCCCCACATGACTCTAAATGGAGTTCAAAAAGTCACCCTTTAGCCTTTCATCTTTCAACTTGGTTGCCAAGGAAATGGCCAACATATCATTTATGCAGCTTTAAAAAAAAGGGACTTTTCTCATTTCCTTCCCTCATGGGGTCACAGAACAATCTACGGGGCAGATCCTTACACAAACCAGAGGAATAGTCTTCAGATGACTCACCATCCTCCTCTGACTGTGTAGTGGTTAAGTTTACTTAGTTGCCATAACTACAGCCACATCTGATCATGGGGTATTACAGTGAATGCAATGTGCAGAGCTAAGCTAAGTCTTGTTTTGAGCTTTAGTTATATTGTCAGTGTGTATGTGCTGCTTATCTGTGACTCCAGATTTGGGGAAAACTCCACATTTTGTCTGTGCTAGGTTCACTGAATTGACTTATGTAGTTGTAGGTGAATGTATATGATCTACCCTGCAAAAAAGTTTTGTTTTTTTTGTTTTTTTTTTGGCCTATTGGAGAGCTTTTGAAAAAGGGAGTAAATTAAACATCTTTATAGATGATAGACAGATGTGTATAGTGCTTCCAGTGATATAGCCATATCAGAGAGTGGGTACAAGCCTGTCAAACCAGATTTTGTGGCAAGACAAATGTTGGGTTTTAACATTGAGTGCTTTAGATTGCTACCAGTAGTGAAACTATTCAATGAAATGAAATAAATAATATCCCCCAGCTATTGAAATTATGCAGAGCTAATAGACTTCCATATTTGCTTGGTTGTTTGTGGTTTGTCATGTGGTTTGTCATGTCTCATTCCTCTATTGTGTATTTATGGCTGTTGTTGTCAGCTCTAAAACACTCCATAAATGAAGGAAGACACTGTTTAAATAAGCAGGCCTTCCCAGCTCAAGTGGGAGGCAGGAAAGAACTTAGAGGAGAGAGGGCCAACAAGCATTTCTTAACACCCACTCAAGCTGGTTAACAATGCTGGCAAATCACCACAGACTAATTACTTTGTGAGCACTAGACATGGCACAGATGATGAAGTGAAGCTCTTGATGTGCACACTAGCTCTTGTTGTTCTCTCAGTTTGTCTTTCACCCTCTCTCCATGACTCTGTAGCTCACATCAATGCACACACATCAAAAGTAGCTCTGCTGAGAAAGCTGCCTGACGACTGGAAGCAGAACATCTCTTGTGGGTTCAAGTGAGTGTTGTTTGAACAAATGTGTGCTGATAATAAGGATTAAGCTAATCATCTCAGAATGATTATGTTACTTAAGATTTAGGGTTTGTTATGTTGAGTTTCAGTAGAGTGTTCATAATCCAGACCTTTTCATCAGCTGCAGCAATCATCTCCTCTGAATTTGTTAGATACCAAGTAAAGCAGATAGACTGGAACTTGCTGATGTCTCTTTTCAATTCACAGGGTTTCCAAGTCATTAAATATACTCCACCACCTACTGAAAAAACTTTCTGGGTAAGTTGTTGCTGGCATGCATCGTATTAGGTTTTCTTTTTTTGTATATTATTGCTGTTGAGATCCTTCACCCTCATTTTCTTGTAATAATTTACTTGTAACATTCTGTACATTTAAATTATTTGTGGAGCAATCATGTTTTTTTGGGTAGATTTTATGTCTTTTGTTTGAATGCAGCCATTTTTAATTAATCACACACGTGTTATACAGTACTGTGCAAAAATCTTGAGCCACCCCTCATTTCTTTATATTTTGCTAGGAAAATTGGAAATGGGTGCAGCGATTTATTGAAACATGTGCAAACATAAATGGAAATACAGTATATAAGGTAAATTAGAGTTTGTAAAATTCTAACAAGCTTGAAAGTCAGTATTTGATATGACCACCTTTATTCTTCATCCCAGCCTGAACTCTCTTAGGCAAGCTTTCTTGTAATTTCCTTAAGTAGTCTTCAGGAATAGTTCTCCAGGTTTCTTGAATGACATTCAAAGCCCTTCTTTGGATGTTGGCTACCTTTTTGTTCTGTTATCTGTCAAGATGATCCCACGCTGCTATTGGTATGGTACTGCATGGTGGATCAAAATCTGATGGTACTTTCTGTGTTTGGAATTCCATAAATTTTGACAAGATCTCCAACACCACTGGCTGAAATGCAGCCTTAAACTATGACAGAGCCTCCACCATGTTTTACAGATGACTGTAGATACTCACTGTTGTACCTCTCCTGACCTCCTCGGTACATATCGATGATGATTTGAACCAAAGATTTCAAATTTGGATCACTCCATAAGACCTGTTGCTGCTGATTTTCAGTCCAGTTCTTGTGTAATTTGGCACAGATGGGTCAGCTGAAGGGCCAGATGCATTTCTCAGGTCCTGTGTTAGGTCTTTGCTGGATTTTTCCCATTTCTTAAGGACATGACTTTCAGATACTGTTCATCTGCTGTAGATAGGTTAAGTCTACCACTTCTTCTTTTGTCCTCCACTTGTCCGGTTTCCTCATTTTTTATTTATTTTTTTAAGGACACACTGCACACTATGCAGATATAAGTTTTCGGCTAACGCCTCTTTGGGAATCACCTTGTTGGTGCAAAAATGGTGCAATTGTTTTCATAAATTCAACTAGGGATTCAACAGGTTACAAGGGGCAGGCAGCAACCCAAAAGAGCAAAGGACTCTGGGGACCAACTAGGTGAGATCCTGCGCATGCAGACAGCCATGTTCAAGTCTGCCAATGAAATAGCCAAATGCTCTGCCAAGTCGCCCACCCGATGTGTAGAGCCATCAGTTCACTCTCATCCAACATCCCTGTGGTCAGGTTCAAGGACTGGACGGAAAATAAGTGAAAAGCAGCCAATGTCTAAAGAAAAACTTTGAAAGACCTTCAGAAAGCCCGGAGAACTATTGCTCAAGACCATTTTAAAAAATGAAAAGAAAGTCTGACTCATTAGAAGCAAAATATAAAGAAAAAGAGGGGTGGCTTGAGACTTTTGCACAGTACTGTACCTATAAATCATATATGTATGAATTTAGATTGATTGAATGCAAAGTCTAAACCCTGGGGAGGGTTTGGTCTTTTTTTTTTTTCTCAAGCCCATTTAGTTGTGCATCACCTTCAGGTTATCAGATAGCTTGCCTGTACATTCTTCAAGCTTTGTTTAAGCTGATGAAGTTTTCGTACTGTTCCTTTTGGCTGCCTGGGGCTAAAAGTGTGATGCAAGCCTTCCTTCATGTTTGTGCAGGAGAATTACTCAATGACACACAATACATGTGTCAACTTCTTTGTCAGCGCTTTGTTCACCTACACTGCATTCTTCATCATTTCTTCCAGGAATGGAGAAATAGTTACAGTGCTACAACATGTGTGCTTTGCCTTTAACACAGTCTCAAGAACTTAATTTGCTTTTGTAGGTTAGAGGAAGGCCGATACCTGATTGCACATAAATCAGGGGAACCATTTGTGAGCATACTCAAAGCAACAAATGGTAAAGTGAGTCGGGGGGCATATAACCTGCATCAGGTCCACAGCACTGTTCCACAACCCCCGGCCTCTGGCTTTGTGCCTTGGATACCTGTTGATCCAGCTGTGGTCCTGCCTTTCCACCAGCAACATGGCCGGGTCCCCTGCACCTTTCCACCAACACCCATTATGAAGGTGTGTATTTAATTTTGTCACCACAACTTCTCTGTTAATACAAAGCATTGTGGAAAAAAATAAACCTTAACAACAGACATTGTAGCCCACACAGATAATAGCAACAAGATGAAAGGTTGCTATGTTTATTGGTTAATGTCAAGGAAGTCCACCCTCCTCAGAGAATCTATAAAAGCCCAAAATAACTTAAGTTCTTATCTGACAAGTTGAACCAGAAAGTACTGCAAAGTTGTCACTGGCAAAGCCTAAACTAACAACAGGGAAAATACTGTGAATAATTAGTGGTTTTCGTGGTGTAGACTCTGTGACATTCATTGGATGCCTGTCTAAAATTTAACATAACAAAGAGCTCAACACATTTTTTTACTTGTCAGTTCTTTGTCAAACAAGTTTTCAGTCGAACATTTGAACTTTCAGCATTTTGTCCTTCTGAGAATGACAAATAAAAATATTCTCTCATTATCTTCTTCTATCCTACCAGACAACACAATATGGATCTCACTGCCATGGAGCCGGGCAGTCAAAGGTCAACCTGAATGGAGGAGGCAACAAGAAGAAGCGCAAGCAAAAGAAACGTGCGGCCAAGCGTAAAATGTATATGAAAAAGCTAATTCAGAAATCTGTTTAAAACCCCTTTGTTAATGTATTGTCATATAATTTTATGTCTTGGGTTAGGTGAGCCAGAGGAGGAGCTGCACATGTATGTCTGAGGAAAGGAAAATCCTTAAATTATATACGTGGATCCTGATGCACTTTTACTCTGTATATAATCTGTATTTTTATTTTGTTCTAAGACATGTTTTTATATTTTTTTCATATTTTTTTGAGAAAACAGAATTAATAAACTGAGTGTTCATTTGAGAGTATGATTGTATGTAATGTTCAGATGTTTTTAACATCTACACTGTGGGAAGTCAGGATTAGACACACCTAGAAAATCTCCTAAGGGCACAAGGCTTTAGTCACTTTGAATAGTGTGTGGGAAACGTAGCTTTAAAAAAACTGAGCTGCTGACTTGTTGCAGATTAGGGTGGAGTCATGAGTGCATGGAAAGGGGAGGGAATCTGGCAGGGGAAGTGAAGGGGGAAGCCTTTTCATATATCTGAAAAGTTGAGCTTCCACACCCATTCCATTTAAACATCACCAGGACAAATCTGTGCATCATCTCAACTTTTAAAGATCAGGTAAGTCTGGTGAAGTTCTGTTAACTGTTTTTTAATTGAATAAGTAGAAGTGCAGTTTAGTTTCCACTGCACAAAGGTTTAAGGAGTTGCCCATCTTGCATTCATGAATCATGACTCGTGACTTGAACTTTCAGAGTTTGTATAAACAAGTCTCACTTCTGTTTCTGAGTTTTAGTTAATTTTTAATTCTTTCTTCAAGTTTCCAAACCAGTTTTTTTGTGCACATGTGAAAGAATTCAGTTGCCTTACCGCACTGAAGTACCATAGCACTTTTTCCAGGGTGTGTCTCTTTGGGGTTGCTGATGTGTCAGTGTCTAACATCTTTTACTAGAATCTACTCTGAATATGGAAAAGCAGTCAAAAAGAAATAACCAGTCATAAAATGAATACATTCTTCTGCAGTGAGTCAGCTGTACAAAAGGCAACAGTTTAGTTTGTCTGCCTCTGCTTGGAAGATCTTTTACATCTCAAAGGATTATATCTTCAGTCAAAATAAACATGGTCTTGTGCAAGTCAGTGATAGGATTATAGTGAGATTTGATTACAAGATTTGATCTTTTTCAGGACAGTAAAAATGGCTATGGTATCAGAGTTCCTGGGACAGCTGTCTCTCAACATTGGGGTAAAGTTGTGCTTTCCTTTTTTCTTTATGATGGAAACTCATAGTCACGTACTGGATGCATACTATATGTTTAACTCTCCACGTCCACCAGGTCGCTAGCAACCTGCCACGTTTAGAGTTAGGGTTGAGTTTTGTTTTAGTCACATGCTAAATGGATAAACTTTCAGAAACTAGAAGATGTTCTGTGTCAAATTGACATTACCTGAGCTCATGCACTAAACCTGACCCTTTATGTGTCACCAGTTTCCTAATGGATGTTAAGAGTTTAACAATGAAACTGTTTTTGTTTTGTTTGTTTTTTAATCTCTCACACTGATTTACTCTGAATTCTCAGGGTAATGAACCCTTGTTCCCCACTGTGGTACCTGCTGTGGACTTTGACCCTGATAAAGATGCTGCCAGAATAGAGACTGCTATCAAAACCAAAGGCAAGATACAATACAGTTTCTTTCTCTCTCAAAAAAACAACAACAAAAAAAAATTGGTGCTTGGTTGTGCAAATTCTTGCGACAGATGAGTAACTGGTATTTGTGAGTCAGCCTCGTGGCTTAAAATGTTTGGACCACACTGGGAACACCTCCATGTGCCTCAGTTCTGGCCACTGACTGAGAGCTATTGGCACTCTTAACAGCCCACCATTGTGTTGTGGTGAAGAATGTGTTCAGTGTGAAAAGATGTTTCTCTATAAATGAGAATATGAGGGGATTACACTTTATGACCATGCTATGCTAAAACCTTTACTCTCAGGCACAGAATTTGTGTATATTTTTCATCTTCTTTTCTTCTATTAAAAGGTCTCAGTCATGGGGATTTGCTGATTGTGTCTGTCTTATATAATTGTAACCTCAGTAGTTTTTGAGTCTCGTTTGGACAAAACACATTTCATATCACATTTTAAAGGAATAGTGGGAAATTGTAAAATGCAGCCTGTTTTGGCAATTACTGATGGAAGAATTGAGAACAGATAATCAGATTTATCAGTATTGTAAATAAACAATGCAGATAATAATAGGTCTTCCTTCTTATGCCATATGAAGTCAACTTTGTTAATATGTCTAAATCATGTAACATCAGGTGTGGATGAGCAGACCATCATTGATGTCCTGACAAAGCGGACGTACGCCCAAAGGAGAGAGATTGCTTTTGCATATGAAAGGAGGGCAAAGAAGGTACAGTTGGCCTAAACTCCTTCATAGCTTTATAGCCTTATTTTGTGTTTTTTAAACAATATGCCAGACATAAAGTATGATCAGGTAATGCTGTTATATTTTATATAGGACATGATCTCAGCCCTGAAGGGTGCCTTGTCTGGCTCACTGGAAACCGTAATCCTTGGACTGATGAAAAGCACGGCACAGTACGATGCCTCAGAGATCAGGGGATCCATCAAGGTAAAGGGTGTTTTTCTCTAAGGGATTGTGTGGAAGGGCAACACTGCCCTCTGCTGGAAGAAAAAGCAGTATACTTGATTCTTCAGATGGATTTCAAATGTGGTAGTTCAAAATTGCTTCTTTTTTCAGGGCTTAGGAACTGATGAAGAGACTCTGATTGAGATTTTGTGCTCACGTAGTAATGACGAGCTGGTAGAAATCAAGACAGTCTACAAGGAATGTAAGTTGGCCTTGAAATACTTTTTAATATTCTGTATAAAGTTTTAATTACAGTTTAGGTTTGCTTTCCATTTACTATGCAGTATTCTTTTGTACAACCTATGCACTCTTTACAAAAAGTCTCATATCGTGTCTTAGCCAGTCATAGATTAATCAGTTTTGTGACTACTCTGGTATCAAGAGACGGCTAAATCCCTAACATGAAAATAATTTCTCAGTGTTCAAGAAGGAACTGGAAAAAGACGTGGCTGGTGATACTTCTGGAAACTTCGCTAAGTTGCTATTGGCTCTCGTGCAGGTGAGATATAGCCGCATCAGTCTTTAAGATTTACATACATGTAGGTGACAAATTAAAAGAAAATCTTGAATGCTGGACTTCTGCAGTGAGGGGATCAGACGGCAGTGTTATGCTGTTATGTCCTGGCTTTCCCTTGAGGGGAACGGTCACAGCAAATCAATAAAAGTTGTTCTGAGTTATCATTTTTATCCTATGATGAAGCATTTCTATTCGATGGAAGTGGTATCTTCCAGAATGACTGTTAATAAAATGATATGAATTATTAGCTGTGGCCTTCACAGCCACCAAACAACACACAGTTTGGATTAAAACATACATTAAAGAAGTGTATATATCCCAGCATACAGTATATCCAAACAGTCTTTCACACAAATACTTCAGTGCAGGCATTTGGTGTGAACTATGGCCAAAAATAACCTATAAAACTGAGTTTTCAGCAGTTGTTTAAGAAACTGATGTGAATGTTGGTTATTTTTGTGCAGACCAAGAGAGCTGAACCATCCTCTATTATAGACTATGAAAAGATTGATGACGATGCCAGGGTAAGTTGTTTAGTTTACTTTGTCTTTCATTTCAATAGACTTTTGTTTTAACTTCAGTTTTCACAACTCAAATGCAAATATTCCAACTGTCAGTTAACCTAAACCTTCAATGGGCCCTTACCTTTCTTTAAAAAATAAATAAACAAAGAAATGCAACAGTTCTGACACATGTCAGACGTACAGATCTCTGTAATGAATATTTGGTGTTTTATATAGAATGATTAGACGTGAATGACTTATTAGTTTTTCCCTGAATTACTCTTTTCTGTGCCACAAACTAAAGTATGGAAATATTTAAGGATATTTCATTGTATCTAGGCCCTCTATGATGCTGGAATAAAAATTAAAGGGACTGATGTGGCAACCTGGATCTCCATTATGTCTGAGAGAAGTGTACCCCACCTGCAAAAAGGTGCTCCATCCTTTTTTTTCTTCAGGCACTATTAATACATGTTGATTTGTGATTCTCTGTAATAAGTTGTGAAATGTACCCATTACACCAATCAAAGATTCTTTTGTTTGTTTGTTTCTTAGTGTTTCAGAAGTACAAGAGTTACAGCCCCTACGACATGCAGGAGAGTATTGTGAAGGAAGTTAAAGGAGACTTGCAAAGGTCCTTCCTGGTGCTAGGTACACTTTATCAATGCATTTAGACAGATTATGAATGAATGAATGAATAATGACTCCCAGTTTATGATAAAATAAACCTATATGTCAAATGCAAGATGTACTCCTGTTAATATTTATTCTGTTTATTTGTTCCAGTTCAGTGCTTTGAAAACAAACAGCTGTACTTCGCCAGAAGACTGAATGAAGCCATGAAGGTACTCACAGTGCTGTTCTTTTGCTTTTTCTTCAGATGTGGCTATTTTAAGGGCTAGACTTTTTTTTTTTTAATCCAGCAGATGTAAGAAGTACATCTGCTTGTGAAAGTGCAATTTAGCTGCAGGAACACACAGAATCCAAAGTTGGCAAAACTTATCTTACAACAGTGTTGCATCAGCTGCTGTAGTTAAGTTTAGAGCATCTACAACTTAAGTGCTGACTTGTGCACGTTTCCTCAGAGTAAAGGAGCCAAAGAGAAGATAGTGACCAGAATTATTGTGTCACGCTGTGAGGTGGACCTGAGAAAGATCTGCTCTGAATACAAGGACTGCTTTGGGCAGTCTCTGCAACAGACTATTATGGTAAGTGAATATTATAACCTGCCTCTGGTCTATGACTGATTTATAGTAAAGCTTGTTCTGTCATGCAGCATGCTTAACTTACTGTTTCTTTTCCTCCTCCAGGAACATACCAAGGGAGACTACCAGAAGGTACTGCTTGGCCTCTGTGGACCAGAGCAATAAAAAGAGTCATCAGATTCAATAGAGCTTCTCTACCCACGACTGGAAAGTTAGGCTTTGAATATCGGCTGGAGACAATCTCTGCGACTAAAGCTCAGCTTTTTCTGGACATGCTTTTGAATGCAGCATTCAAAGACAAGTGTCTGTGTTTTTTCTTACATGAAGAATCTGTGTTACAGTTTGTTTGTTATACCAAAACTGAAATAAAGTTGCTTTGTTTGAATATTACCTCCCAATCTTGTTTTATTTCACATAGATAACCACCAGAGGGCGATATAGTAACATTAAAAGCAGCTCTGCACCTCTATCTTGGGGCCTTGCACCATCTAAACCTGCTGAAGGAATGCAGATATTTAAAACAAAATTAAATATAATGAAATATTTTATTAAGAATAACGTTTTTATATACCATTATTATCCTTGTTCTTAATTATTAGGAGTTCTTAAATATGTGAAAGTGAATGAAAGTGACAAAAAACATTTTGTTTGCACAAGCAATGAAAAGAATTTCCAAGATGTAAATAATAACAAATTAATAAATGAATTATATTCAAATTCAGACGTTCCATGGCAAACCTCATTGGCAAAAGTGAAGATTTATGACCATAAGAACAGTAATGTACAGTGTGAACAGTACTGCATGTTTTCATGTAAAGAATTATAAGAAATCAGCTTCATTTTCCACTATGAGATTCAATCAAGATGATTTAATCATTAGTGTGTTTTTCTGTGTTTGTTTGGCGCTAATATTTTAATTGAAAATGTTAATTTTACCTCTGGCTAAGATGATTTGCATACCACTAAACAAGTGTCTATACAACGTGTTTCTGCTGTTTAGTTTGTGGTCTCTCAGGATGAAATAACCACCACAGTGTTGTCAAGGCATTTCTACTGAAGTATAAGAAAAAAATAGCCCCAAAAGGCAAGTTCAGTACTGCTGAACACAGTGATGAGGAAAGGATCGGAAGGAAAGTGCAATAATCTTATGAAAATAAAGCGGCGTACTGCAGCTCAGATATGATAGAAGATCATCTATTACTGTGGGAGAAATTGCCTGATAAAATAATGCTTCTGTCTAATATTTTCAGTGGTTGAATGGCTGAGAAGAGAAATGGCTTCAAATTTTAACAAGGCATTAGATTTATGATCATTTTGTAATAATATTGATGAGAACATTAGCCCTTTGTGATGGTTTGTGTTTATGGGCAATAAAAAAATAAAATATAGTGTAAAGTAAGATAAAACAGTATTTTGCAAAGCAGTGAGTGAGATTTATGCATGAATATGGTGACAGATTAATCTCTGCATCATAAAGGGAAAAGTACCACCATATTTTTCACTTTTTTTATATGGATGTACAACATGCTGTTCTGTTCAAGGCCAGCCCGTAGGGACCTCCAGCAAACCCAAGGGGAACTCTCTTCTCAATTGAAACGATGCAATTTACTGTCCCAAACACTGGCACTTCATCATTCAGGGGACTTTAACCCCATGAATGTCAAACAGAGCATGCTGGGAAGGAGATGGAATACCTCACATTACCATAACAACTAGAGCCAAATGACAAGCACTCTGAAGTCTAAAAGGTGAAGAATAATACCATATAATCACCTAATAACATCTGAATATGAGAAGAGAGTTTGGAATACTTTATATTTAGGAAAAGGCTATGTGAGGAGTTTTTTGTCAGTAGGATACTGATATGGATCCTTTAGCCATTCCCATCTGTCAGACACCTGTATCTTGGTGTTTTTAAAGGTCAGAGAAATCCCTTGCTCTCTTCAAATCCTTTTGTCAGTTTGATCGAATATGTGAAAAACCCCTGCACCCACCCCCACCCCCACTCCCACTCCCACCTGAGAGAAAAGGTCTAGGCATTGCTTTAGGCATCCAGCGGCATTAAAGTTTCACAGTACAGCTGTATAGCTGCTGCTGGCCCGCCAGACATACCAACTGCACACTGGGAAGGTATTAGTTTGTGCTTTTTATTAATTCATTGCATTAAACAGAACTTGCAGTGTAAGGGACCAACAGCTTCTTCACGCTTCCTTTCACTCCTCTCTCCTTGACACATCTGAACCTGGCTTAGTATTTTTGTGCAGAACACCAAAGGGTGTTTAATTATAGAGTAGGAGGCCACCAGGGTCTGATTTTAATTGTGTGCATCTGTGTGTGTTTGTGTGTATCTGTGTGTTTGCCTGCAGCTCTATAGGTCGCGGGCATACTTTAAATCAGAACACCTACGGGCTAAGCTGGAAGACCAGCTCCCTCAACACATCCACACAGCCAAGAGAGCCAGAGTTTGATTAATATTTTCTTAATTATCATTATTTAATTCAGCAAAACCATAGCTTCTTCAGTGAAAGCGTGGCCTTTGTCTCTGTGATGCTGAATATCCTGGCTCATTAAGGGCATGGAGAGATCCTGTATATGGTAAATAAGAGGCTGTGTCTTATGCTGCTGCCCCAGGGAGAGTTGGCACCACTCTGAAGGACATCTCCTTCTAAAGAATGGCGCTCTGCTGATGTTTCTCTGCTCAGACCGTAGAGCCGGATCCTCTGCCTCTGGCATCGTCAGGCCCGCTTCCTTTTATGAGGCTCAAACTGAGACAACAGCACAGGCAGATGAGCGCTGTGCACTCATCATGCCATCAGGCTGCTTCCTTTGTACAGTCGACTGGTGATTGAAACAACATAAGAGAGCAGAATAAGGCCTGTCTCCTCTCGGGTTTTGGCTCCAGTCAGACCATCTACAGACAAGAAAGACATATGGAGAAGTTTATAAAAGAGCTTTGTGTACATGCAATGCATTTATGTCTTTGAAGAGTTCAGCTTCTGTCATCTTGAGAAGCCAAAAAATAATCTCAATAAGGTTATACTTGAAGCAAATTATAATGCTGCTGCTTCAGTTCAACACGTTTAATACAGTAACTGCATAAAATAGAAAAAAATGATGCTTTCTTAATAATTACATATTATATCAATTATGTGTGATACTAGTCACAATCCAGTTTGTTAAAAAAGCATGCCCTGAGGCATAACTAGTATTTCATATACTGTGGTTTATTAGATCAGCAGTGTTTGATGCTCAGAGCTGGACTGTATGCTGAGTTTTCTCTTTGCTTGAAGCTTTCTCTCTGTTGCTACGTGCTGAAAGGATCAAAATACCCTGTGGCTGGTTAACCTGCATGCTATACATTTATACCCTCCTATCCCAGGTTGGCTCAAGGAGATGCCCGTCATTCTCTGCCTGTTTTACCACTCTCTGGTCTGCCAAAAATGCAGCAAGAAATTTTCTGACAAAGAATGTTACTTGCTAAGAATGTTGTTGACACCCTGATTTGATCAACTCTTTGACAAAGATAATGCACATACAAGCTTCTGTTGTATATCACGCAATCATGTAAGAAATCCATGTAGAAATACTCCGTGTACACTTTAATCTTTTGATGAGGCTGTGTGGCCTCAAGCCAGATGCACTAATGATAATTTTCTGTGAAGTGGTTGTAATAGTCTGGCCCCGGCTTCAGCATCTCTTGTGTTGTTTGCACATGCCACTGGATCAGTTTGTGTGTACTTTGCAGCAATGATAATAATATACCAAGAACTGCAAGGGGGAGGACAGTCTTTATCAGGGTGGCATATTAATGTTTATTTACACCATGGCTAATAAGATGTGTGCTCCGCAGTTAGGTGAGACAGAATGATGGTGGGTAATTAAACTGCTTTGCTTTAGATTCATCCATTATCCATACTCAAGCCTGCATACATAATGTAATAATGTAAAATAAGGCCTGTTGCAGCAGTGGATGAGGTGACCATTCTGAGGTGTTTTCATCCTGTGAGCATGGTGTAAATCAATATGGTGTGTCACCGTAGTCAAAATGTATAAAGATCCGTGTGATAAATTTCGGAATTGTCAAATATCTATTCAGCAGTGAGTGAGATATGACCCTTTACATAATGCGATTTTGCAAGAGCACAAACACACTGACAAGACTCATTTGTGTTTCAGCATTTGGCTTTCAACTTCTAACCTGCTGTAGGTTTGGGATTGACTGAGGGAGTCTCTAATCCGTATTGTCATGATGCTTAATCCCATCTGCTGAAGGCAAGTCCTGTCTTTAATGTCCTCGTCAGACTGGCCACTGGACCCTAAGCACACACACACACACAGACACACACACACACACACACACAGACACACACAAACATAGCCTCACCTTCATGCAAGAGATTGAAATCAGCTAGGCAGACACTCAAGCATGAACCAAATGTCAGCGACAAGCCACAGGGAGAGAAGAGGGGCCCATGTTAATTATTACAGAGAGAAATCATACTGTTTCACCTGCAAGACATGCTATCCAGGATATCTGTGGATCATGAAGTCATTTTCTCTTTTTTCCCTGTGGGGATACTAAGAGGAGACACAATTTCAATGAGTAGGTCTGTA
>VUQS01076128.1:166736-177719 GCA_015108495.1 Heterochromis multidens
CCCTTCTCCCTTTTAAAAAAAAAAAAAAAAAAGAAATCCTCTGTAATTCAAAGCAATAGCTGTAAGAGAAATTATAAAAAAGAATAATGTAGTATGCTCTTCATAACATCCTAGTTTTCATGTGAAATAGGAAACGTCTCTCTTACTCCCTTTCCTCTCCCTCCACCCCCGCCTCTTTCTTACTGTCTTTGACTTTCTTGTTTTTTTGCATATTGACCAAAGACGGACTGTGCTGCTAGATGATGATTGTCACACGCTGAGGATTGACAGAATCTATTGTAGGAGAGTAAGGGCCTTGGGCACTACCTCTGTGGGTCATCCCTGTTCATTTCTCAGTGCTGATAGCGACATTCTCTCAATCCAAGCAGTCACTTGATTAGTGCCAATTATCCGGGCTGTCACTTTCCCTGGTGAGGGTGGCCCAGGATGCTCCCCGTCCCCCACACTTCCCGTCTAGAGCGGACGTGCACTAAAAGTCTGCGCTCGTAGCTGTAGGCTGTGGGAATGATTTTGAATGCAGAGATGGGGGGGAAATAAAAGAAATGAGGGAAGCAAGTTCTGAGTTTGACAGTGTGATAGCATTGACTTCCGAGACAGTTACAAGGGGAGTGTCATTTCTCCCACAAAGATGTCTCCCCAGGGCTCCACCATCTTCCATCAGTCAGTCAGTCACCAGCTTAATATTCAACTGTACACTGTCTACAGGACCCAACTGGGTTACATTCACTAAGGTATACAAAATTCACTTGTAAGTCTGTTGGTTTTAGTCGAAACCACAGGTACTAACTTAAATCCAAATGTGGTAAAATGCAGCACAAGTGTTAACAATAACAGCAATTTGTCTAGAGCATAATTCATATGACTGAAAATCACTGGAATCTAAACAATGAATCCCATAAATGTGTGAAGCTAGCATCCAATCCAAATACATGTTAGCAACTGGAGCCAAACCTTAACAAAACACTAAACAATGACAGGGCGGAGGTTGTAAGAAATTCAAAATAAGGCAATTATTTTGATCAAAATACAAACTCAACCAAGGTATTTTGTGAACAACAAAAACAACCTACATTTTAATGTGTAAAAATGCGTCATCTGTTCCTAAAACTCTCTATTTAATTTGAAAAAGAAAGAGTAAGCTCATTGTCACATCACCTGGTTTAGCCCAAATCTTTTTGCAGTCAGTTCTTGGCTGCACTGCACTATTTTTCCTGGTTCCAAACAACACAATCACAGTATTTTCAAGCCACTCTTTAAACAGTGCTGCTGTGTATTTACTGATCTATTTCTTGCCTCTTTCATGTTGTTACTGTGTCTCTTGTAACTTCTCAGCATCCAGCAGCAGAGAAGTGAGACGCAGAGCTCTTTTAAACAGCAGAGGTTATCCTCAGTATGGATGTCTGCAGGGGAGTAAACACCATTGGAGTGCGAATGAATATTTTGTATGAGAGAGGGTATTAATTATTCATGCCATCTTCATTGTGTATGATGATGTGTCAGGATGTTTGCCAATAAACAACAATATTCCTTGTAGGATTGATCCAATATGAAAAGTTGTTGAGCTAGTTCCTCTCGGTATGAAAAAGTCTGACGAATGCAGTATGTGTGAGAGGTGGCACTAGTACTTATTTATGGAAATATCAATATTGTATCATAATGCGTATCCTCTCCGCTTAGTATAAACAATACAATCAAAAGGGTACTTTAAATCTGGACTGTGAGAATAGTATTAATATGAGGATTAAGGAAAATGTGAAACCACTGAATACAAAGCTGTGTAATCAAATCGATTTGAAGCAGGAAAGTAAACTGGGTCAGTGTGGTGCTGGGATTTTCTGGATTGGCAGAAAAGTACACATAGAAGAAAACACAAAAAAATACCCTGCACCTTCTTTTAAAGTGTTTATTCTGCTCAAACGGATGCTCTAACGAAGTGTGGCACGCCCCACTGATCTGGCTCGTCATTGGCTCTTAGTGCAGGGCGATGAGCCTGGTGTGTCTGTGGGGGGATTTCTGCTCCCTTTCATGGTTGCAGTGCCCCGCCACTGTCTCCTTGTGACGCCCCGGGGAATACATCACCACACGGGCAGGACAGCAGGCCAGCATGGGCGTTATAATTGCCATCTCCTCCTAGTACACATTGTGCACCGTGGAGCACGGTGATTAAATCAAAAAAACTCCTCGCACCCCAGCTCTTTACCTCGCAGGCAAAACAGCAGGCTCCTCTGGGATGGGGTCATCATGGCCCCCTCTCTGTTCTGTGATCTTTGGAAAAAAGGAGGGGGGTGCATACTGTTCACTATTATGTACTAAAGAAAACAGGAGGAACCTAATGACTGTTAAAATTAAGACTCATCTACAGTTTCACATACACAACTGAAATGTTGGATAAATATTTGAATTGGTGAAAACTAAACAGCTCAGAAAGAACAAATGAATGTGCTAACTTCATGCTCCTGAATGACAAAACTCTTTTGATTACTATTATCACTTGTGTTAGATGCTTCCCTTTTCATTCATGATTTAACACAGCCAGGAAGAGCACACCTTCGATCATTAGCATCCTGATTTACATGTGCCTGTGATCATTAAAATACAGATAATTCACCTGAAGCCATAAAGAAAATTAGACTAAGGTTTTATACAGAGTTATCGTCCTTGGACAACCTGCACATACACACAAAACAGACCATTATCACTTGGGTTAATGGCTTTGTTAATTTGAAGACATTAACAACTGCTCGGCTGTCCCCAATGAATGTGTCATACAAGGCAGGCCTTGTATTGTTAAATGGGTTGCTAAGTAGATTGATTCCTTAGCTGCAAAACACAGCAGTGATGTAGGCAAACAGGTTAATTAAACATTTACACACAAACGCTCAACAATCTATTGTACTCTTTTAATTTATGGCATCAATATGCACTTTCATCAGGATTTTTTTTGAGAGAGGCATATGTTTGCTCGCTCTGTTCTAACTGGCACCACGCCAGTTTTACTGCACTGCTGTTTTTGAGGGGCAACTGAGACTATCGAGCTCTCTGCAGTCACCCATAATAGGGACACAGCAGTCCCTCCACTGTGCAGGGAGACAGTCAGATAAAGACTCTAATACCTGCACCCACACCTCCACCTCCACTCCTTTTCATCTCCAGCACCAAACGCAGTCAGAGGAAGCAGAACCACTGATTCCTAATCAGCTTTGTCTCCACTTCCTCCACCTCTCAGCTCTCTTTAGCACACACACAAATATGAGTGTACACATTTGTACACAGGAATACACACACAGCGTCCACCACAGAGACTTCTGCACAAGGCTCCAATGAACAAATGTAGAAGTGAGCGCCACACCTCTTCCAAAAGAAATTTCTTTTTCCTTCTCATTCGGAAAACTCTTGGGGTCACGAGGACAGAAAAAGTTCTTGCTTTTTGTTATTTTCGAAGAATTTCTACAATTGTGAGAGCAAAGTGGGATTTGGGCCAGAGGCGTAGATCGTTTCCATCTTTCATGTATCCTCTGCTGACAAGAAACTGAGCTGACAGGAAGGCAACAAGGGAACAATCAATCACCTTTCTTTTCAACTTTCCTTTTTGCCCACATATGTGTTGGTTAATTTGTTAACACGGGGATAAAAAAAAAAAGGCTTTTCTGCTTTTCTTTAGTGGTTGTCTAAGTGATGGAGCACAACACTCCTGCACTGTAGCAACAGTGAGCTATGATAAATTCCAACGATCACTTCATATGCCAGGCCTCATTAGCTACGGATGTGTTTGCTTACAGCTTCGCCTAAATACCTCAAGTACTAGATGCATGTTGTTTTTCTTTCCCCTTTTAAGTTCTCACCTTCTCTTATTCACACATGCAAACACACACACACACACACACACATACACATACACACTCTGGAAAAGCCTTTAATACACTTGCCAACCATGGGCCCTGGGTAAGATTCCTTGAGGGCGATGTGTATCCACAACAGTGTCTCTCCCTCAGACATGTGGCATGGGTAAACAACACGGTTAAGCCTAAAACAATGTGTGTCCCTGATGACTGCAATTATTTATGAAATCAAACACAATTCAGCTCTCCGCCATGTGGGACAGCTCTCTACATCACTCAACAAATCTCCAATCTTTACTGCTTGTGGTCTTATAATGCAATCCCAGCGATTACTAGAAGTGTCATACTCTTGTTATCATCAAAACGGCATTAATTAATATGCTGATCTTTCACCTGCATAGAAAAAAAAAAAACATTTATCCATGCCCTGCACCTCTACTCCCACCCCTCGCGCCCAAACCAAGTGGAACATGTGTAAACCATGCTACCTTTAGGCCATACCTCCTCAGGCTGTCTTTGTGGATTATAACAAGGTGATGGCTAAATTATTCAACTTTTGGTATTATTTCTCATGACTGGATGAACAGTGCAGTGGGAGAAATGCCAGTGTCAAGATAGTATGCAAGCTCTCAGCACATTAGCCTCCAGTCAGCAGCTGCTGCAGATGGTATGCTCACTTTGTCATCCACTTTCTCAACGCTGCTTGTGAAGAGCAATTAACTAACAGCACAGACACAGACAGACAAGTTCATTTCATTTTCAAAAGGAAAATTAGAGAGGTGGACTGAGGGATAAGGCCATTCATCACATAGGCACCTCTTTATCCCTCACACGCTTTGGACTTTAATGAGTCTCAGGACTTTAATCAAACAGCTGTCTCTCTGCACCTTTAACATAGCCAGTCAGATACACACAGGTGCTGACAAGCAGCTATCACCCAGGATATTTCCTCAGTCTTAAGGTCACTGACCTTTGTCTTATCAGTGTTCCCCAAGCTAAAAATGTGTGTATACATGTACTTCACTTGTGTAAGATCATTAATTCAACAACACTAAGATCAGTCTTTATTCTGTCCCTTTTTGCATCCACCAGAAAATAGATTTTTTTTAAAGCACATTGGTCACATCCACAAGTAAGATGTAATGCAATGCAGCGAGCTCCACCTTTGTACTAAACTTTACAGATTAAGAATAAGGAATTAAAGATTAAGAAATAAAAGTTTCAAAATATGCAATATATAAAGTGCAGGACAGAATTTGCAGATGACAGTGCTGTAGGCAAGGCCAAGGGTGTGCTGTGCAGGTCAGAGGTTTAAAAGTTCATCATCTTGGTGGCCTTACAAAACTAGCTGTTTTGTAAGCTGTTTTGTGACCATTTTCAAGTCCCCATAAAAATATATGCAAAAAGAACAATTTTCAGATAATTATTATGATATGCATTGCTAATTTACCTAAAAATTATTTAGTGAGTGGATGAACTGTTTGTGAAACACTGTATGAAATTCTGTGGACCGGCACATTAAAGAGATACCCTACATTTTCAGCACATAGATTCTAACCTCATAAATCACAGGCAGAAGATAAATATGTGAGGGCAACTAAATTAAATGGTACTTAGCCTTGTGAAATGCTCTGTAATAGATCTAAAGAGGAGGTTTAGAGAAACAAGAAGGTATGCGTCCTCATTTCTCCAGCCAGCGGTTGTAACCCTCACTGAGTTCCCTTAACACAGAAGAAACCAAAGATCATAGCAAGACCTACTAGAAACATATCTCATTAGCTGCCTGCATACCTCTCCCATCATTTCCTAGCACCCTCCTTGGGAATATCGAAAGAGGGCTTTGCCTGCTCTGTCCCCAAGCTCTTGTCAAAATCTTCTTAATTGTGATTAATTGCATAGCCATAATGATTTCCTTTACTAAGTACAAATAATACAACAATGATAACAATGTAAATGACAGAATCCTTTCACTAAACATTGCTGTATTCATCAATTGCAGGTATTTTTTCTGCAAAAAATAAAGTTCCTGTTGAGAATATATGGTATGACAAAAGAACAATGTTTTACATATTTCCACAATAACTTGAAAAACCATTGCTTTGCAAAGAATGCCCTAGCTCCAGGCTCCTCTGCATATTGGAGGTTTTCCCTCTGTGGACTCAGTTGTTATAGATGCTGTTTATGGTGCTGCTATGACAAGTGTGAAGGGCAGGCATAGTGAAAGATGTATCGCTCGCTTGTCTGCTCAGTGTCTGAATATGTTATAGGATTGTAAATGACCCTGCTATCATGACACGAGTGTCATAACAAGCACCCCCTCCTCCCCCCTCCTTTGTTTTATTTTTGTTTTTTATTTTTTTTAGATTTGACTTTTCTGTGATAACTTTTTGACACAAAGTGACAAACACTGTTTGGGAGCCTAAATGTCTGTAAATTCATTGAATTTGCATGCTGTGCTTGTGTTGGTAGGTTGTTATAAAACACTTCACATGAGATCAAATTATTATTTTTTTCTTCTTGTTTTGCCAAAAATTCCCATTCATGACAGAAGTTTTTCTTAAGTTTGCGGAAAGTCGTCGAATGAAAACAGCCAACTGTGAGCAAAGTAGCAGGAATGAGTGACAAGAGGCAGACTAATGATAAGGTTTATAAGTTTTGATAGTTTTTACGGCCTTCTAGTGGAGCTGAGACACATCACTGAGATGCGCTCTTGAGCTGCACAGAGAACAATGTGCCTTTGAGACACTCTCACTGCATAGAAGCAGCCTCGTCCTTCCGCCTCTTGCTGCATATGCTTTATAGCCGACAATAAACCATTTTAGTGCAAAATAAATTGGGATCGTATTGAAATGCTGGCGCTATATATGTCATCGAAGACATACAGTTATTTTTTAGCAAAGCTGGAGCATAGTTTATCATCATGTGAGTGCTGCGATGGGTCTGTTCCACATCATTGGCTTCTCTTGCTTAGTTAGATTGTGAAGGTCAGAGTTCTCAAGCCTTTTATGGCTGTTTAACTTCGGAGAATTATCACATGGGCAGGACTTGGCTGATATATGCTGCACAGTCCTACCTCAGCATAGTGTTATATACATCCTGCATTTTAGGTATAAGATGTAATGATATTATTTGGCCCATACCATCAGGGGAAATGGATAGAGGCCTGACCTCGCACTGAAATATTTGCAAAGATGTCTTTTTTTTTTAAAAGGTTTTTTTTTTTTTAGAGGTTTAAATTTAATACATAAAAGTCTGGTATCCTACAAATGATCATGTCTTAGTCTGTGTGTGTTCTCCTTTCATAGTGCAAAACAAGAATCAGTCATCTAATATTAGCTGTAAGTGTAACTGTTGCTTGAATTGCTTCTAAGGGCAATTATCTGTTTACCACTGCAAATATATTTTATAGTTGCTTAAGTTTGTGCATCAAATTCAAGTTTATTTCAAAGCAGCGTTAACATTCAAATCATATTCAAATCCAAACTGTCTACCTAGTCTGTCTGTGGCTGTGTTAAAAAAATATCATTGTCGACATTTCCTAATTCCAAACTTAGATTAACAAGAGCTCTGGAAAAACATATTTGAATACTGACATTTTGTGGTACATCTATTTGGCTTTAATTGCTTTGTTGAATTTTAAAACTTTGCAAACATAATTAACCACCCCAGTAAATGAGAAGAGTATTAGCACACAGCACAATCACAAAATTACCATAAAAAGGATTTTTAAGGTTTCCTAAATGAAAGCCTGAAAGCAGAAGCCTTCTCCCCTGAAACACCAAGGTGACATTTTATTTCCAACTGTTAATTGATGTTCTGCTGATTAAAGCACATTTTATGCAGAGGACCAGAGGGCTCTATTTCTGTAAGCTATCAGTTCTCAGGCATGGATTGCAACAAAGTTACAAGGCTGGGCTGAACCACATATCTTTTTTTCTGTTGCATCATAGATCCAGTTTCTTCTGGGAAAGCTGCAGATAAAAGTGCAGATTAAAAGGACAAGAAAGTATAATGAGTGTTTGATAGAAGTCCTGTATTGTGTGAACACTGATACTAATACTGTCATTCTTACAAAACAGGGACAGTATTAGTATCTTTACAGAGACCCATATTTGTATTATATAGTACTCTGTTGTACAGCACTGTGTATTTGTGGTATTTTTTTATAGTCCAGATGCTATTGTATTGTAAAACTGATGATAATATTTCACTTACAAACAGCCTGTGTCATTAATCACCACACAATATTTGTTAGAGCAAAGCAGACTAATAATTCAAAACTGCAGCTTATTTATGGAAGTGAACAATTGATAAAATGCCAGGAAGCTGTAATCTTTTAAAGCACTTCTTACAAAAACCTCTTTGTCAGAATAATCAACACAATCTGCATAATTTACATTACTTACTTAGATACATGAACAGCCTGAGCTTAGAGTAAAGAAGTTTGTTTTCTTGTGTTTGTGCCTATTAGCCACAAATTAATTAATCTACCATCCAAATCCCAATTAAGCCACAAGCTATATTAATACATCGCCCATTACACAGCATGCAGAGGAAGTACTGAAGAAGCGCTATTATTTTCACAAACATAATCACATTTTGCTGCTGCAGTTGCACCCACTGTTTTGTAATGTATTCAGAAGCCAGCAGAGCTGTTTGGGTAAAGGAGACAAACCTGAGCAGGGAGATGATTTTATGTCCAAACGACTGATTTATTTTCTGCCACTAGGGGGAGAGCTGCTCCTCGCAGGTCTCACTATGGAGAGCAATAATATGCAGCTATAAAGTACTGATGAGGCAGCTCAGTGAATACTTATGAAGAGTCCTGAATTAGATTCACTCGCACAACCTTGGTCATCTTATTCAAAATGCCCTCGGTCTGGTTTATAGCCCATGTATAACGACACATCCCAAAAGCACCAATCATATAATTACCAGTGTCTCAAACTTGAGTATTCATTCAGCGTGGGTTCCTTCAGCCTTTTTCGGTTCCTCTATCCATCAGTGATGTGAAAAACTCCAGCTCCTCCATTTAATATTGTTTGTTTTGTTGTTTGTCAACACAACAGAAGAGATGTGGTTTTCTAAAGCTCGGTGTTAAAGAGGCACCCTGAAGAAGAATACACACAGTGTTGCCATGGAGCCCATTGATGTGCAAATGTTTTCATTTAAATATTTTTAAGAGGATCAGCTCAGATTACGCCAAAGTTTGACAGAGATAATTCGATGGCTTGTGTAGCAGCTTTGTTTGTGGAGACCATCATTCAAGGCACGTCAGACCACCTTCACAAACCACATAGCCTTTTTAATGAAGTTTACTTTGAGGAAAAGGCCAAAGCTAGTAGCTTTTCTTCATGCAGGGCTATATTAGGGAAATCTCCTCAGACCTTATTAATGATTAGATTAGTGTTTTTAAAAGCTTATATTTGCGCTTATGCAGCCATGAGAGGCTTAGTGAATATTAACAGGATGACTGTATCATTGCCATTTCTGGATAAACAGAAAGTTGCAGTTAACATGCTCTCATTTGAAAAAGAAATACCAACAAGCTGGTAAAGAAGCATCAAGCAGATATATTTGCTCTTTTTCCTTGTATTACAGATAAATGCACCATGGAGACCCCCCAGTATTTGGGACAAGAGAGAAGAGCTTAAATATTTATGCCTAAGCCTCTGGAGGCCCGCTATTAGTAGTAAAATGTTTTACTTTCTGGGGCTGTCACTCTGCATTGGCTCCCATTAACAACAGGGCTGACAGGGACCTCTGGGTCAAACACTTTGAGGCAACAAAGGGTCCTGATGAAATCACTCAGTGAGACCCAAATTACTTCTGTGTCATTGCTGAACAATATTTTCTCCCCAAAGCATTCCTCCTTCTGTTAACGCCATGACCTCTTCCACTGCATATGGAAAGGATTGTTTGTCTATAACACTGGGGGATGGAGATGAGGAGAAGTTCATGGACAATGTTCCTGGCTGTGTTAGCCCCCCTACAAGCAGCGAGGCTCTCCTCCCTCTGTTTTGTTGTGCTTTGTGAAAAAAGTTGATAAAAACAGGTTGTAAATGGAGATGGGCAGTTGGAAATGAACATGTTGGGGTGGAGCAGTGAAGCGGGAAATCCAAATATACAAGACCTCAATGAAAACTGGGAAAAGCAGAGAGAGAGAGAAGCCCCCGGGTTGCTGCGTTTGACTCAGTGAAATTCAAACGAGACGAGCAATTGAGAAAATTGTTTCACAGTAAATGCTGAAATTTCAGAAAATGCTTTTGTGAAAGGGAATTGAAAAATATTTGAAGTCCTTCTAGATTTTGTGAGGTGGAGTTGTTTCTGTCATTTATATCTGGCACTTACATCCACAATAATATCGGAACATAAACGTGTTGTATTGTTGTTAGATTTTGTGCTGCAAAAATTCAACCTATTTGATTAGTCTGATCTAATAAAGTACACTTAAATTTGTCAAGAAGTACTTCAAGACACACAGATATAAGCCTAAGATTAATGATTGACACTTGCCTGTAGAAAGCTATAGAATAATAGTAAGAGTGGCACAATTGGATGAGCTCAAACAGTATCCAAAAGGCCTGGAAAGGAATGAGCAGGCAGGGAAGCTTCAAATCCCCTCTCAATCCTAAGTGGGTGGTCCTTTCACTGTGGGTAACTGTGCAGTCGCCAGGCATCCGCACTGAGGTTTTGAGGGGGGACTGGCTCTCCAGACGCAACATTCACCGTCCCAGGCCCATACATCCACAGAATTAGATTCATGCTACACTGACTTTATTTAAGCTAAGAGTCCTGGCAGTGGCAGCATTAAATGACAGCCAGTTCTCCGGGTCTTTTCTCTGGATTAAAGGATGATTCAGGAGTGGAAGGCAGAATGGCTTAAGAAAAAATTCATTCAAGGAGAAAGGAGTCCATAGTTTATCGGAAGAAAGTAACTGAGACTTGCAGAGGTTGCCAAATTCCATTGAACACTGCGGACATGTGTGAAGATTGACAGAGAGATATGCTGCAGCCCCTCCGCACCCCACCTCCCTCTCTTTCTCTTCCCTCCATCACCACAAAACACACACACACACACACACACACACACACACACACACACACACACACACACACACACACATACACACATTGTCCCATA
>VUQS01076128.1:179532-193662 GCA_015108495.1 Heterochromis multidens
GCTTCAGGGTTAACAATGCTGCCACCGTCATAGCTGCAGCAGCTCTGATCTGATCATTTCTATTTATGTATTCTCTAACAGAGAGTGTGAGATCGAGGCTTCAGCTCAATTATCCCTATGTATTCACTTGCAGATGTCCAGCTGGATTTTCTTTTGGTTCCATTATTAGCTGCTGCATTTTTCTTGTGCAAATGTGGGTTGAATATGTGTTTTTGTTATTGATGCATATGGTCAGCATAAAAAATAACTTCAGTAAAAACTACATGCAAATTCTTTGCCTTTTTGAAGGATGTTGGTTCTCAATCGGAGCCATGAAATGGATTCTGTGTTTGTATGTTAGCTGAAGCACCAAAAGAAAATATTTCTCTCAGTCTCAGAGCCAGGATGCCATTATACTGGAACAAGCTGCCTGAGAAAATCTGTGTAGCTTTCACAGTGTCTCTTGCAGTTGCAGTTATTTTCTGTACATTAAGTTTGCCGGTAAAAAGTAGTTTTTTGAAGGAAAATTCTACCAGCTATTTTTGTGCAAAGCTAACTGAACCTCTGGCTATGTTGAGATAATAATATTATTACATGTAAATGCAAACTTTTTTTTTTTTTACTTTGCCACCACACCTAAAGTGAAATATGAGTACAGTCAGGGGTAAAAGTGAGATTTGGCAGGTGGGGGAACCCTAAGATCGGTTGTAGTGGCTCAGTGTGGGGAAAAGAATCACAACACACAATAATTTCTATTGTGAGCTCCACATATTTTTAATGTGAACAGGCTTTACTGTAAATCCATCACAGTATGGCAAGCTCACCTGCTTATCCTGCACAAAACTGTCGAGTATTTTCATGCAACCTTTGAATAACACAAAGTTAGTATAAACGTCCGTTTGTTTTGCAGGACGTTTTACAATATGAAAAAACACAACTTCACATCATGTATAGATCTAATTTGATTTAAAAAATGAGGACAGTACTTGTAAGCTTTAAATTTCCAATTTATCAAATACCACTGGGCAGTCCTTGCCTTTAACTATAAACTCTCTTCTTCCTCTCCTGTCGTGTCTTTCTTGTCTTTCTCCATTGCTGAGTGAAGTTAGCTCTCATTCTTTTCTCTCCCTTGAAATACAGCAATTGTACTTTTAGCCAGCAGACACTGTGTGACAAACTGCACACAAACACTCTGTGTGTTTGCAAATATTTGTTGAGCTGCTAGAAACATTGCATTTGAAATTACCTGCCACTTAAAAAAACCGTTACTCACTTTATGCTCACTCCTCTTCTGTAGTGTTAGCTAGATGCTGAAGTACAGAGGCCATAACTTATGGACATCTGCACCAAAAACGCTGTTCTTGATCTATTTAACCTGAGTATAGCGCTATAAATTATGCATAAATTAGATGTTTTTGCATCTTTCATCCCTTTATATGCGAAAAGCACTGGTGATGAATACACCAGTAGGATTGTCATTGTGTCATTGTTCCCTCCATTTAGGGTCAAATCGGTTTGGTGTTTGAAGGCGCCAAGTGCTGAGAAATAAAAACGTCCCTCAAATGCGTTAAACCTGATGTAACAAGCTTGTTTTGAAAATGTAAGGAGTAGAAAGTACAGACATTTGTGGTTAAATGTAGGGAGTAAAAGTAAAAAGTTGTCAGAAAAATAAATATTCAAATAAAGTACAGATACCTGAAAATTCTACTTAAGTACACTAACGAAGTATTTGTACTTTGTTACTTTCCACCTCTGACCACAGCACAACCAAAATTATTGCAACTGTGTGCAATAAACTTACGATCTCATTGCCCTTAAAATGGCTGCTTCAAAGATTCAATTCAATTCAATTTTATTTATATAGCGCCAAATCACAACAACAGTCGCCTCAAGGCGCTTTATATTGTAAGGCAAAGACTCTACAATAATACAGAGAAACCCCAACAATCAGACGATCCCCTATGAGCAAGTACTTGGCGACAGTGGGAAGGAAAAACTCCCTTTTAACAGGAAAAAACCTCTGGCAGAACCAGGTTCAGGGAGGGGCAGCCATCTGCCGCGACTGGTTGGGGGTGAGGGGACGAAGACAGGACAAAAGACACTGTGGAGGAGAGCCAGAGATTAATAATAACTCATGATTAAATGCAGAGTGGTATATAAACACATGGTGACTGAAAAGAGGTGAGAGAAGGAGAAACACGTAGTGCATCATGGGAAGCCCCCAGCAGCCTAGGCTTATTGCAGCGTAACTAAGGGAGGATTCAAGGTCACCTGATCCACCCCTAATTAAATGCTTTATCAAAAAGGAAAGTTTTAAGCCTAATCTTAAAAGTAGAGGGTGTCTGTCTCCTGAATCCAAACTGGGAGCTGATTCCACAGAAGAGGGGCCTGAAAGCTGAAGGCTCTGCCTCCCATTCTACTTTTAAATATCCTTGGAACCACAAGTAAGCCAGCAGTCTGAGAGCGAAGTGCTCTGTTGGGGTGATATGGTACTAAGAGGTCTTTAAGATAAGATGGGGCCTGATTATTCAAGACCTTGTATGTAAGGAGAAGGATTTTAAATTCAAAGATGGGGACCAGGTCTGCAACAACTGGCAGTCAATTGCCTTCTTCAAAGCAACTTTAGTGCATTAAGATAGCAATAAAATGGCAATAAGATGCTATCATTTTGCTGTCTGATATTCAGACATTCCTCCACAAATAGTGTCATAGTTGCTGCAGAACAGCAATTTAGCTGCAAAATGACATAGGGAACTTTGCTTTTATATAGGAATACAACGAAAATGCAACCAGAGTCCCCTGTTGCAAAGAGACACGTTGCAGACGAGTTGTGCTTATTGGTGCAGACTGACTCAGATTGGTTGTAATGTTTTGGTAAATTAGACAGCAATTATTTGCAAACCTTTGCCAAGCTATCTGAGACTGATCACAGTTAGTCCAAGTCAGACAGCAATTGTTTGGAGACAGGTTGCATCCCTCCAGGTGACCTGCTCAATCACCTTGCAAAGTGCGAAAGTGGTCGCCCAGAGGCTGAGGGTGTTCCATGCTAAAAAAAAAATAGGTGCTAAAAGACAGCTGTGGGAATGTACTTGCAATCGATCGGCGAATGCAAAAAAGTCACTGCAATCACTGGCCAACCACTGATTTTTCATAGTCACATAGAGATTGTGGTCCTATTTTTATTCTAGTGTGACTGAGCCATTAATAACTTGGACATGTAGTTACCAGAAATGCTGAACAGTAGTCTACACCTGACTGCTCAACAAGCACTTAGTGCACAGAATAGCCACACTCTAAAGTATGCACTACTTAATTATCTGATTTACTCTAAATGGGAGTATAATTTACAAAATTAATAATTATTATGCTACGTTAAACATAACTTTTACCAAGATAATAAATCAAGAGAGGAGTAATTTTCTCATTTTTTTTTGTACAGCAGGCTTAGTTTAGAGTTTAGAGAGTGACTAGAGGAGTCACCCTCTGCTGGACACAAAAGATAATGCAGGTTTAAGGCACATCCTCATGGGCTGCACTTTTATTAATTCGCTATTTATAAATGAAGGCAGTGCTCCATACAGCACCTATCATTACACAGCAACTAATATACAACATATTAGAAGAACTATGGCTACAATTCATTCTAGACTACAACAACCTCTATTCTCGTTGGCTTCTTCCTAAAATAGGAGGAAAGTGCAAATAAAACTCAGACAAGCAGAGCATGAAAGTAAGCAAAGTCCACACATAATGCTTTCAGAGTTAATTATTTCTTCTTTTCCAAAGTTACAGGATGTTCCTTTAAGTCAAGGATCTGAATACTTCCTCCACTAGACGACTGCTGTTTGGAGAAGTAAATAACAGATCTGATTACACTCAGTACTAGCAGATGTGCATGTGAGTTAGTGACAGAAACCAATTTTTGCATTGCATTAAATATCTGAGCTGATTATAGATGAGATGAGTCAGATAGCACATTGCACATTCACACCAGTTTTATTTTGTGCATTGTGTCTTCTCCACATTTTGATAAGTATTTCCTATGTACAATAGGCCAACAAGTGTGACGTTAATAAACTGATATTTGCTATCTAAAGCTCATGCACCGTTACTTTCCCATGACATGGCTGTAAGCTTCACAGATTTCATTTACAGACTGAAATTTGACCACAACAAAAGCTAGTCCACCTCTAAAGTATATGTGGTCTTGACTGGATTACCCTGCGGTTGCTCCTATATTTACACCTTAGATTAATATTCTTTATTTTTCCTTATGCAGTTGACAGTTTTGTACCAGGTATGAATGACAGACAGATTCAATAGGATGGAGATATAGACAGACAACACTGTATGTAGACGATAAAGTGAAAGTTAAATAGTAAATATGAGTATACACTTAACCAAAATAGTTTGACATATACAAGCTTGCAGAAATGTGATACTGTAATTTGGGCTTAAGGGCTTCCATGAACTGAACTGGTCAGTTTGATCACAGATTTAAACTAAAGGTTGCTTTTTTATAAGGAAGTCGTTCCCCCCTCTTGGATTGCTTTTCAGACTGTTTTAAGAGTCATTATTGTCCTAGCCAAGGCAGAACTGCTTCCCATTTGCCCAGAGACATTGTTAATAAGCAATTTATTTTGAAGCCAAATTGAGAGAAGCGATCTCTATTGAAACAGCTTTTGTTTTTGTGTCTCTTTTCTCCCTTTGACAGCATACTTTCCCTATCTGCAGGCAATTATTAGGAGCTGTATTAAGTCTGTCTGAGGGGAATTGATTTGAGCTCCATTCATCTGCTTTGTCTCATTTGTACACATGCACACACAGACATTCACAGAGCAAGGACAGTGGGTTTTTTTTCTAGGACACACTGGTCCTGCTTTTGGCAAGCACACATGAGAGGGCTTTTGTGGGGATTGGGTAAAGAGGCCGACAAATGTGTACGAGCAGACCAAAGTGTGTGTATGTGTGTGTAAAAGAAAAAAAATACCAATATACTACACAAAATAAATGGAAAATTATTGTTGTATCCTCAAGGTAGCTGTGCTCATACAAATTGGGTAATTCTACTCCTGCACCTGGACTCTGAGGAGAAGTAAATAATCTCCCTTTAAACAAAAAATGCATAGACACACATGCATAGCAAACACACACAATCCGTTCAACCATTATAAAAGCTAACTGGTTTGTCATGGCCTTTCCTCCAAGGGAGAGGAGCCATACCAACAGAAGAGGCAGCTATTGTCTATATTGTTGGAGCCCATCTGGTAGTAAGGAAAAGACTGGCTGACAGTTCTGTCCTCATTTAGCTTGGCTAGTTCTACTGAGAGGAGTATATCAGATATCAGAGAGCTTGGATGTGAAAACACACATTGCTGCTTTCTTATATAATAGTCATCTTTCTGTTATACAAACTATCAATCAACTTTAACTGAGCATTTTTGCTGAAATATTTCCTTTAAGTCTGAAATTGTATTTCAGTTTACCACAGGAGGAAACACACTCACACACATGCATATATGTATAGTGGAGTATAAAAATAAGACTGGAATAAAAAGAGTAGCAGCTTTATTTGTAAGAGTGCACTAAACAGCAAATGAGTCAGCTGAGTCATGCAGCCAAAAACATGGAAAGCTGTCAAGATGCCCATGCTGTATGGACTGATGGAAACAAAAGGTTTCCTTTAGCAAAATATAGAGCTGTTGGACTCATTTGGAAACATTACAAAATCCCAGATCATTGCTTTTGTACTGGTTTTAGGTTAGATGAAGGGTTTTTGCTGTATAACTTACCTGAATTGCAGTGATTAAGATGTTAAAGAATAATATGACTTGGGGCATGTTACATTTTTCTTAACAGATGATTTTAGAGGCACTCAGGCCAGGCCTGGGTCCACTTTGGGTCACAACAGACCTACTTCAGTGTAATGTAGCATACCATCAAATCTCTTCTCCAATATAAAGTCTGTGTTATAAACTATGACTACGGAGTCTCTTTTAAGGTCATTTATATTTTATGGGCAAAGAAAAAAGACAGAGGGCATAGGAGTCTAATTCTCTATCCATTTTCCCTTTTCTGGTTCTACTTTCTTTCATTGTGTTCTTTTCTTTCTCCTCTCCTTTTGCACTTGTCTTACAGACATGCTCACTGGTTACTGTGGGTAAATAAAGGAAAAAATGGGGCTCAATGTAACTGTGACAGCAAAAGAAATAGAGAGAAAAAAGAGAATGTTTACAAGCTATGAAATACACACTGGTTGTACATGCAATATATAACCTGTGTGACTTTCCCTCTTCAGAACATACTTATGATACAGGTATAGAAAGATGAAAAAAAAAAAACCCAGAGATGCAGAGGATGTGCTGATGTTCAGGGCAATGAAATGAGAATGAATAGAATGATATAGAGAGCTGCATGAGTAATGAGTCTAATTATGATTTGGGCATTGCACAGAGCTGCTGCAGGTATGATGGATTCCTCTTCTTTCTGCGCCTGTGAAGGACATAGCTCTCCTACCCTCAGTAAGGGTGCTGCACCTCCACACATGCAAGTGCTTCATATTGTGTCTGTGTTCATGAGAGTGCAGCTTGGTTGTAAAAGCTGTTTACTGTGGGTAATGGTATGTTAAATGTGAGTGTCCCCAGGGTTAACTGCCAAACTCTGTAGTAAAACTTAACCATAGAAAGAGTCTGCCTGTGTAAGCCAGCCTTTTTAATGTTAGTCACCAGGTGGCTGCAGTGCTGACCAAGAAAACAAAAAATATTACTCATTTATTTATATTATATAAGGATATTATATTATATATTTGAAAACACTTGTTTTAATGCATGTAAAGTATGAAGGACCTGCTATGGCAATGTGAGTTTCGTTTGCTTTTTTCTTTTTAAGATTGGGAGAAAATTCACATAAACAATGGAAACATTTGGAACCCACTGACATGTAGTGGCTATTTGAACCCAGAGTAACTCTTTCACGAAGATTTCTTTCAATCATACATTTATTTTTATTTTATTTATGTCAGCAACAACATTGCAACATGTTTAATCCAGCTGAAGCAATGAATCAGTACATTTAATACATGATTTGTGACACAGAAATCTGTATTAATGCATTTGTCAAAAGCTATACCTCCCATAAGTTGAAATAGGTAATGAATGACAGTATAGCTAAAGCCAGTTGTAATCATATATACGTATAAAAAAAAAAACTCTTGTGAAAAAAAAGAGATAGATTCTTTTATCTTCTTACAGCTACATTATAGTTAAATTTTATCAAATGTTTACATAGTGGTTAGATGTGTCAGTATTTTCCCATAGGGTTATACAAAACAATATTTCATTTACAAAGGCTAAATCAACATTTTAAGCTGATAATACTGAAATATATATAATCAGGCTATTTTCTAAATTAGTGGAGAAACCTAACCTAACTGTTCACTTCCATTTCTTGCAGGACGGGCATTGCTGCGTTTGAATGGGGAGAAGCTGGAGAGGATGGGAATCGTCCAGGAGACACTAAGGCAGGAGGTCCTCCAACAAGTCCTCCAGCTGCAGGTCAGAGAAGAGGTCCGCAACTTGCAGCTCCTTAGTAGAAGTAAGTTTCAAGATTTTGTGAGTGAGTAACCATGCTGCTGTGTGCTTTTGTTTTCTGCGTGTAATTGTGTGCTGGTGTATTGATGTGAGAGAGGGAACAATAATGAGAGACGGGGGAAGAGCAGTTGGGCTTGGTTAAATTGGGAGGAGGCAGTGTGAGACCATTGATGCCTGCTGTGACATACGTGGAGTTGGACATTCAAGTGCAATTGTTTGTGGCTGTGTGGTTTTATTGAAGGGAGCCCTTGATTTGCTGCACTGCCTCTGAATGATGACTTCGGTAAACTCTTTTATTTTCCAGCCATCAATAAACTGGCTCAGGCAGTGACTGCTGACCTGGATTCAGCCGTTGATGTGGTTTGTGTCTTAAAAGGAGTGTTTTTCTTTTTATCTGCTGTGGTGATTGTTTTCTGTGCCCATTGATGATCGTGAGGCATCAAAGGGAAACATGTGCACGGTCTCCTTTCTCTGTATGAACATGATTATAAGATTATTTAAAGCTTCCAGCATTTTCAGTACATTTTTTTTTCAACTTTAGCAGAATTACCTCATCCAAAAAGCCATATGTAATGATGAGAAGTACCATAGTTTTTCTAGTTTCATGATTTTGTATTCAGAACCAAATGCATGGGCACCTTCACTCAGTTTGAACACTATAATCTTCAAGATCATGACATATATTGAGCAGCAGAAACATCCTGGTTGAGCACTTTCCTTGAATAAAAGGGGTTCTGCAACATTTAAGGGGAATTGCAAAAAGCTTATAGCCTTAGCCATTGTTCAAGCTTGAAGCAAAAAATGTCTGGAGGTTTTAGAGTATCCTCAAGGACAACGTTTTTTTCTGCAAAAATTAAAAAAAAATGCTCTGAAAGGCCCAGTCTCCCTTAACATGAGTGTTTTTGTCTAAAATAGATTATTTTGTTAAATCAAGCTGAGCAGTGAAGTTGTTTTTGTCATCAACTGATCATCATGAACTGATGGCACAAGGGCTCTTATAATCACCAGTTAGATACAAACAAGTAAATGAAACACCCCTTGTACTTTGACAAGCTCTTCACTTTCAGTTTCTGATCATGCATGCTGTTGAAGTCACTATTTGGTTTTGTGCATATTCCTACTAGCTGCAGACTGCTTGAGGCAAGTGCAGGAAAAATATGTTTATGTGAATTTTAATCTTTCCATGACCCATACATAAAAATGTGTATGGAGCCAGGGAGATGGAAGAGATACACATCTGGGGTTACAACAGGAAGCTGTACAAAAACTATGCATGGTTGTGCACTGCTGCCAAGGCATGGGCAGATTTGCTGGGTAGACATAAAGAACATGATGAATCTACAACAAACAAAGACAAAGCGTATCTCACTGTCAGTTTGAGATATGCATGTAATGAAGAGAGAGACAGTTTATTTGTCTAAAATATGATCATATGATTTTGATTTTATAATTTGTTTTGTTTTTTTCAGTAATGACACACACTACACACTGGAGTTGTATTTCTCTATTAATTCAAGACAATTCTTTGGAGGTTGGAAGCAAAGGTTGTGTCTGAGAGTGCACTAATGTGGATCTATTAGGGGTGAGAGGTATTTTTTTGCAGAAAATGCTTGAGAACCACTGAATTAGGAATTGAAAGTGGTATGAAACCCCTACAGCAATTAAAGAGTAAGAAGAAACAGCATACAAGACTGAACTGGGCTGCTAGTAAAGACTAAAATTCAAATTCATTTCAATAAAGGGTGTTGCATATGTGACTCAAAACACTATGAAACAAACAGCTCTTTCTTTGAAGTGGTAATGATACAAAATCATTTTCAGGTTGGCACTCCTCAGTATTGTTTTGACACCAATGGACTACATTACCAGAACTCCCTCTGTTTCGGTCTTTATCATTTTAGCTCACTTGCTTCACTTACAGATATAGTAGGAAAAGTGTGTTTGATGACATTCATGCCAAACAACCATGCTGTATTAAATTAAGCTGAATTAAACTGAGACATGCAATGCAACTTACTGGTAAGGAGAATTGCTTTTGCAAACTTCTATTAACTGGGAAATGCAATGCAATGCAAATGTAATTTCCCAGTTCAGCAGCCTCTGACTTTAAGCTGTAAGGCCAAGCTAATTTGGTGCCCTCATAAAACACCTGAGCTTCACAGGGTTGCAGGGTATTCAAAGGTGATAAAGGCAGGTAGAGGTGGGAACCACTAGAAGAAGTGATGATGGGGATGTTTCAGTGTTTGAAATGAAATGAGAAGTGTGATGAGGTGGTGATAAGATCTCAGGCAAAGGTGAAGGTCTGGACTGAAACCAGTTTAGTGTAAGATAACAATCTTGTCATTTTCTAAAGAACAAGTTAATGTTGCAGTCAACTTCATGCAATCAGCAAGGAATGCAAAGTTATCAACTCGGTTTTTTTGTCAAAAATTCTCAGGAATAGAGGACACAGAGGCAAAACTGGGTGTCAGTTGACTGACCACTTTGATCCAAACTGCTGATCCAACTGCTATTGTATGATTTGCTATTAAGCTTCATACAGACATTTATGGCTCGTAGATTATCCTTATATTTTTGGTGATCCGATGACTCTTCCTTTAGCCCTACCACAAGGTTTACATTTACAGTTTTTAGTGAAATATATTTTGGATGGATGGAAGTCTCTGTGGATCAGTCACCATGTGGTACTGGGTTAGGAAAGAAAAAAATGCGCTGATGTGAGGAGAAAGGAAAAGATGCTGATGTGAATCAGATGTGGAGAAACATGTTGATGGTGAAACGGAAGGTAGAGGCAGGAGGCAAGAAAGAAAGAAGCAGACTCACACAGTGGCTAATGCATATTAAGGATTTAGACTCATGTTCGTCTTTGCTCACTCCACACACACTTCCAACTATTCTCCCTGAATGATTCGCCCAATACACTTTCAATTCTGGGGTGATTTAGTGGAGCCGTCATACCACCTGTCAGGTCTGATTCATCTCCAGTGGATTTACTAAAAATTAAATATTGATCTCACAATAACTTTTTTAAAAAAAGGGGGGACGAAAATACAGATACAGAGGTACAGCTGAATCTGATAGGAGTTTGTCTCTGATCTGAGCCATGATAGCACACTTTAACACTACCCTTACAAGGCTCTCACATTATTGACGTCAGAAATTTAAAATGCTCTCGTCAGTAATTCTTAAGCTTTTACAAGCAGTGTGTGCTTTCTCGGTCTCTCTCCAACTCATTAAAAAAGTAACTTACAGACACAGACCTGTGATACCAAATTAAAGGGACAAATTACAGAAAAGAGCACCTAAACACCTGGAGGGTAAGACTTAAATATGGAGAGGTGAAAAAGGGAAGACTAGTGTGCAATAAAAAGGAGGACAGAGAGCTGAGACTGGAGGTGAGATTTTTAACAGAGAAAAATATTGGAACTGAAATTAACAGATCATTGAGATAAAGGAATGAGACAGGTGAAGAGGTTAATAAAGGGACATTGATACTTGATCTGATAACACTTTCATTCTCTGACCACAGGGCCCTACTTTCTGCTTCTTGTTAATCTGTCTAAAGCAGGCTCACTTGCTTAAAGCAATGTAATAACATTTCACACTCAACATAGAATGAGATTACTTCAGCTGCAAATTATGGTTGAAAATGCTCTACTGCACACAATACCCAGTGGAAAAAGAAAACTGTGAATTTGTTTTAAAAAATCACGTGTCTTTGGATGAAAGGGAATTATATCTGTTGTTTGATGCGGTCCATAGAAAATGTGGAAAGGTGAATTTTAAGATATTCACTATCTGGACATTTTGATTATTAAATAAAAGTATTTTATAATATTTCTAAACCCTGACAAAATATCAAAATAAAACTGAAGGTGTAGAAATCCAAAGATAGACTAAAAAGCTAGATGGGATAGTTGGACAGGATGTTTTGGCCTCCACTGCACCAGCTGCAGATGTTCTTTTTTAATGTTTTTCACAAGTCACCCAACTTCATGAAAGCCTGTGACTAAACTGCTACTCTGCCCTTTAAAGGTTGGCTATGGTGACTTCTATGGTTAGGTATTTTTGGTTTCCATAATAGTAGTCCTTGCCGTGAGGCTCAGAAGAACACATAATCTCTTAAAATCCTCGCAAGCCTTTTCTTTCCTTCCTGCGCTCCTGATATTCACTTCTAATGCTGTTTGCTAGATTTTTCTCATTGGCTTCTTTTCTCTTTCCTTCCACCGTATAACACATAAATGGAAACAAAATAATACAATTTGATGCTTTACACAACACAAAGCTCATCTTTAGTCATCCCTACAGACCCATGTAATGTACTCACATTTATATGACCCTTTTCTAGTCTTACTTACTGACCACTCAAAGCGCTTTACAACTCACATGCATTTATACCTCACATCCAGAGCCGATTAAGAATCACCAATTAACCTAACATTCAGGTCTTTGGATTCTGGGGTGAAGCTGGTGTACCCGCAGGAAATCCATCCTAATCAGAGGGAGAACATGCAAAGTCCACACAGAAAAGCCCAAGCCAGCCAGGAGATTCAAACCAGGAACCTTCTTCCTGTGAGGTGACAGTGTTAAGCATCGCATCACTGTGCTCTGAAAGATTTAACTTGTTTGAGACATTAAAAAGCATTGATTTTCAAACATTTTTTGCCCAAGACACACTCAAGAGCAAGGTAAAATTTCAAGGCACACCTCTATTCATATTTGAACAAAAAGAACTCTACGTCATTCGGCAGGTCTTCAGTTTTTCTTTTGACTGTATTTTTAGATATGGCCACTTTTGGTAATGTGGCACTTGCAAATTTATTGCTTTACAATAGTTTAACTTGCCTTCTTCACCTAATAAGAAACTTTCATGCAGTCCAACAGTCTTGTTGCTTCTGGTTCCCCTCCAGTGCTCTTTTGAAATTGGCCAAGTTTCTCTCAGAGGGGATGTTTGGTTTCCAAGTGCCTCCTTGCCTTGTTTGGCACCATGTTCACATTAGACAACTTCTCCTGACAGATGACACACTGAGGCTGAGGGCTGCTAACATCTGCAGTCCAGCTGAAGTCATAAGAAAGGGGGATTTTTTCTGATAGCTTCTTCTCCCTGTCTTTAGGTTGGCTGGGGTCACACTGTTGGTAGGTGTGATTTGCTTTATGAAAGAAAGTGATTCATGTTCCCCCATCCTAAATCTTGTTATGCTCCTTGCTATCAACCAGGGCCTTTAATGTGTTACACTATGATATTTCCTACCCTCCAGAAAGAGCAAGAACGACTTAGTTCAGTTTTACAGAAGACTTAAAAATACAGGGTATAGAATTTGCATCTGTTTTGGAAAATAGGAGCCAACAGCTATCAGAAATTGGACATGCTGTATTTAGTTTTACATCATGTAAATAATAGTCATGTAATAGTCAGTGAATAGTATGATTAGGCAAATAAACAATAAGGGAAGTGATAGTAATCTTTTGAATATAAAACGGCCATATATTTTTACATCCATCATGGTGACCGTAGACAGGCTGGATTCCAGTGAGATAAAATGTGTCCTGATGGCCATGGTTAGTTTCATGGTTAAAAATTAAGTCCACATTGCAATGAAGTGGTTCTTGCAGCACAGTCCACCTCACTCCTCCACATATGGTTTAATATTAGACTGAAAAACTTTTGGAATCCACTATAATAAACTTTTTCATCCACTTTTTAAGTCTGCACACAGTGAGCGTTTGAAATGCAAAACATTTGAAAGAATGTAGATTTACATCCAGGCATCAAAGCTAAATGCAAATTTATACATAAGCACATCCATCCCTGCAGTACTATACAGTATACAATATCCCTCTTCATGTGTATAACCCTGTTATGTTTGGGAAAGGTGCTGTGCCTTATTTTTGGTGCATGGATCTTTTATTTGTACTTTTACACACTCATGTTTCATGTGTTCTCAGTAGGATTGGTTGTTTTATTTCAGTCAGTAAGTGAAAGGTAAGGTTGATGTCTTTCAAAGCCCAGAGCCACAGCTCTCTCAGGGCAGTGTAAACCATGCAGGGGTTGTAACATCTTGAATGCTTTGGGAGGGAGGATTCAGATCAGAGCCCAGTGGGAGCTCTACCTTCCTTCTTCCTCTTAGCCACTGCTTGTGAATAATATCTTTATAACGAACTGTCAGAACTCCCCCTTCTTCAACACATCAAATTTTCATCACTCATTCTGTGCATTTGTATGCAGCCATCTGCCATGTTTCAGACACTTTTCAGTAATTACCTAAAACCGATGAAGTTGCAATTAACCTCCACAAAACACCTGACCCCTCCCATCACAAAAAGAAATGCTGTCAATAGCACTTTGGCTGCCTTAGAAGACTGCCTTGGTAACCTTTTTGCTCTGAATCGATTCTGTGATGTTGCCCATCCTTGCACAGCTTTACCCGGAGCTCCCTATGGTGCCTGCCAGCTGAATTAGAATATGAATGAAACTCTGAGCGTGACAGACAGAGAAGAAGGAGAAACATGTCATTTCTCCTCAGAACAAATTTTGCCCAGTTGCTGTTCACCCCCCTCTTCC